>WOXC01006757.1:600000-772032 GCA_011680675.1 Gymnobelideus leadbeateri
TCTGTGGATTCTTTCAACCTCTATTTGCCCTCTGGATCTAAAACATCAGGGCAATTTTCCTTGAGAATTTCTTGAAGGGTGATTTCTAGGTTCTTTCTTTGATCATGGCTTTCAGGTAGTCCAATAATATTTAAATTGTCTCTCCTGGATCTATTTTCCAGGTCAGTGGTTTTTCCCATGAGATATTTCACATTGCCTTCTAATCTTTCATTTTTTTGGATCTGCTTAACAGCATCTTGATTTCTCATAAATTCATTAGCTTCCATTTGCTCCAGTCTAACTCTGAAGGAATGAATCTCCTCAGTGAACTTTTGAGATTCTTTTGCCATCTGGCAAATTCGACTTTTTAAGGCATTCTTCTCCTCATTGCCCTTTTGGGCCTCCTTTGCCATTTGAGTTAGTCTATTTTTTAAGGTATTGTTTTCCTCAATCAGGCTGTTGACCCTCATTTCATACTTTTCCTGCATCCTTCTCATTTCTCTTTCCAATTTTTCCTCCACTTCTCTTATTTGATTTTTAAAGTCCTTCTTAAGGTCCTCTATGGCCTGCAACCCACTCATGTTTTCCCGTGGGGCTTTTGGAGCAGGACTTCTGACCTCACAGTCCTTTTCCTGCTCTATGCCCCCAAAATAGGAGTCTATGGTTGTATTTTTCTGTTTCCTTTGCCTTGGCATGTTGCCACTTAATTGCTTGACTTTTGGGCTTCTTGCCACACTATGGCTTTAAGGCCAGCTAGAGGAATTTTCGTCCTGAACGTGTGGGGGTCAACTTCCGTTTCTGGCAAGCTGTAAACCCACCCATGACTTCCACCCTAGATCACAATCCAGATCCAGGGAGGTTAAAGCAAGAGCGATTACCCCCAAGACTGATCGCTGGATCTCCCCACAATTTGTAGGCTGGGAGCCGGAAATGCCTATGAAAACTACACAATGGCGTGTCTCCTCACCGGCTTCTAGCCCCCAGGGGAGGGAGCTGACGCATTCCCCAAATACAGGTCCCAAAGTCCATAGGACACTAACCTCTTACTTTGTCCTAGGCATGTCTATGTTGATAATTCTGGAGTAGCCACAGCTCCTGGTGTTCTGGGGTTCCTCCAGCTGGCTGCTGGCCCCGCCGCCCTGGGGCTAAAACCTCGGCTCACGTGGACCTGGGCTCGGTTCGACTCGGCTCCTGCGCTCTGTGCTCTGCGGGCTGCCGGCTCCCAGACCACTGCGCTGGTCCTTCCAGCAGGGCTGCTGGGCTGTCCTCAGCGAGAGATTAGCTTCTCTGTGTCGTTCTGTGGGTGCTGGGGCTCCAGAAGTTGTTCAGAGTCCTTTTTTACTTAGGTTGGGGGGAATCTGGGGGCAGAGAGGCTTGGATGAGCTGTTTCTACTCCCTCCGTCTAAATTCATGAAGGAAATTGGTCTATAATTTTCTTTCTCTGTTTTATCTCTTCCTAATTTAGGAATCAGTACCATATTTGTGTCATAGAAAGAGTTTGGTAGGACTCCTTCTTCACTAATTTTCCCAAATAGTTTGTAGAGTACTGGAATCAATTGTTCTTTAAATGTTTTATAGAATTCACTAGTAAACCCATTTGGCCCTGGAGATTTTTTTCCTAGGGAGTTCATTGATGGCTTGTTTGATTTCTTTTTCTGAGATGGGGTTATTTAGGTAATTCACTTCCTCTTCAGTTATTCTGGGCAACTTGTGATTTTTTAAATAGTCATCCATTTCTCTAAGATTGTCATATTTATGTGCATACAATTGGGAAAAATGATTCTTCATTATTTTTTTAATTACCTCTTCATTGGAGGTAGATTCACCTTTTTTATTTTTGATACTTATAATTTGGTTTTCTTCTTTCTTTTTTTTTATCAAATTGACTAAGGGTCTATCAATTTTGTTGATTTTTTTCTTAAAACCAGCTCTTAGTTTTATTTATTAATTCAATGGTTTTCTTAATTTCAATTTTATTAATCTTACTTTGGTTTTCAATATTTCTAATTTAGTCCTAAATTGGGCATTTTCAATTTGTTCTTTTTCTAGCTTTTTCAATTGCATGTCCAATTCATTGACCTCCCTTCTCTCTGCTTTAATTAGTATGCACTCAGGGATATAAAACTTCCCCTGAGAACTGCCTTTAGTGCATCCCACAAATTTTGGTATGTTGTCTCATTATTATCATTCTCTTGAATGAAATTATTGATTGTTTCTATGATTTCTTCTTTGACCCATCCATTCTTTAGGATTAAATTGTTTAATTTCCAATTAGTTTTTAGTGTACCTTTCCCTGGCTCTTTATTGCATATAATTTTTATTGCATCATGATCTAAGAATGATGCATTTAATATTTCTGCCCTTTTGCACTGGATTGTGAGGTTTTTGTGCCCTAGTACATGATCTGTTTTTGAGTATGTACCATGCACTGCTGAGAAGAAAGTAAATTCCTTTTTATCCCCATTCAGTTTTCTCTAGAGATGCATCATATCTAGTCTCTCTAAGATTCTATTCACCTCCTTAACTTCTTTCTTGTTTATTTTGAGGTTAGATTTATCGAGTTCAGAGAGGAGGAGATTAAGGTCCCCCACTAGTATAGTTTTGCTATATATTTCTTCCTCTAATTCCTTTAACTTCTCCTCTAGGAATTTGGATGCTATACCACTTGGTGCATATATATTAAGTAGTGATATTGCTTCATTCTCGATGATGCCTTTTAGTAGGATACTTTGCCATTCCAGCCCCTGTATTATACAGGCAGGCAGTTTCTAAACTTCCAGTCTTGGGGCTGAATGCAGCCGGAGAAGCCACTCTCTTCACTGGGGGCCCGACTTTCCTACCTGGCTCCAATGACCCTTCCCGTCCCTTCATGAGATGAAGGAGAGATGACTGTGATTCGTCCTTGGTAAGTCTGCAGGCTGGGGCTTTTTCTCTCTGGTGTCTAGTCTGCTTGTCTTCTCTTAGGTCTGAGCTGTGCAGACCCCACTCACTCTGTGCTCGTCCTGTCAGGACACACTGGGCAACCTCCTGGGCTGGACTTTGCCACGCTCTGTCTTCCAGTGGGCTCCGTCACTCTGGAATCCCCTCACATTCACCCTTTGAGACTTAGTGACCGAGGAGCTCAGCAAGGTTACTGCTTCATTTCCGCCATCTTGGCTCCTCCCCCTACATCTGTAATTCAGCATAGCATTTAACAAAGTTGCTCTCACTCTTCTTAGAGGCAAGATGGCTACATAAATATCAACCAAATGACAATTTGGTCAGGAGACTTTGAATGGTTGGAACCACAGAGGAGTCATTAATGGATTGACGGCAGCTTGGAGGGAGGTCTCTAGTGAAATGATGTTCCAAGGGATGGTCCTTCGTCCTTGGCACTAGTGAAGCTTATCAGATTTGCAGATGGCATAAAACTGGAAGAGATTACTAACTCATTGTATAACAGAGACAGGATACAAAGCAATTGTAACAGCTTAGTGTTAGCCCTAATCTAATGAAAACAAACTTTAATAGGTATAACTCTCAACCCCTATTATGGGGCAGCTAGGTGGCACAGAATTTTCTATTCAATTCTGGTTTTTTCCTCAAAAATGCTTGAAAGTCCTCTATTCCACTGAATGACCATATTTTCCCCTGAAACAAAATGCTCAGTTTTGCTGGGTAGGTGACCCTTGGGTTCATTCCCAGCTCTTTTGCCCTCTGGAATATCATATTCCATGCCCTTCGATCCCTCAGTGTAGAAGCTGCCAGGTCCTGGGCTATTCTGATTGTGTTTCCACAATATTGAAATTGTTTCTTCCTGGCTGCTTGTAGTATTTTCTCCTTGATCTGGGGATTCTGGAACCTGGCTATAATATTTCTGGGAGTTTTCTTTTTGGGATCTTTTTCAGGAGGTGATCAGTGGATTCTTTCAACCTCTATTTTGCCCTCTGGATCTAAAACATCAGGGCAGTTTTCCTTGAGAATTTCTTGAAGGGTGATTTCTAGGTTCTTTCCTTGATCATGGCTTTCAGGTAGTCCAATAATTTTTAAATTGTCTCTCCTGGATCTATTTTCCAGGTCAGTGGTTTTTCCCATGAGATATTTCACATTGCCTTCTAATCTTTCATTTGTTTGGATCTGCTTAACAGCATCTTGATTTCTCATAAAGCTTCCATTTGCTCCAGTCTAGCTCTGAAGGAATGAATCTCCTCAGTGAACTTTTGAGATTCTTTTTCCATCTGGCAAATTCGACTTTTTAAGGCCTTCTTCTCCTCATTGCCCTTTTGGGCCTCCTTTGCCATTTGAGTTAGTCTATTTTTTAAGCTGTTGTTTTCCTCAGTCAGACTGTTGACCCTCATTTCATACTTTTCCTGCATCCTTCTCATTTCTCTTTCCAATTTTCCTCCACTTCTCTTATTTGATTTTTAAAGTCCTTCTTAAAGTCCTCTATGGCCTGCAACCTGCTCGTGTTTTCCCCTGGAGCTTTTGGAGCAGGACTTCTGACCTCACAGCCCTCCTCCCACTCTATGCTTCGCTCCTCTTTGACCCCAAAGTAGGAGTCTAAGGTTGCATTTTTCTGTTTAATTTGTTTCCTTTGCCTTGGCATGTTGCCCCGGACGTGTGGGGGGACAACTTGTTTCTGGCAAGCTGTAAACTCACCCACAACCTCCACCCCAGATCACAATCCAGATCCAGGGAAGTTAAAGCAAGAGCAAATTACCCCCCAAGACTGATTGCTGGATCTCCCTATAGTTTGCAGGCCAGGAGCTGGAGCTGCCTCTGAAAACTACAAAATGGTGTGTCTCCTCAGTGGCTTCTAACCCCCAGGGGAGGAGGCCGACGCGTTTCCCAAATACTGGTCCCAAAGTCCATAGGGCACTAACCTCTCACTTTGTCCTAGGCATGTCTATGTTGATAATTCTGGAAGCACCACAGGTGCTGGTGTTCTGGGGTCCCTCCAGCTGCCTACTGGCCCAGCTGCCCTGGGGCTAAAACCGAGACTCAGGCGGAACTGTACTCTCCTCTCTGGCTCACTGCACACTGCGCTGCCGGCTCTGGGAGCACTGCACTGGTCCTACCTGCAGGGCTGCTGGGCTGTCCTCAGTGGGAGGTTAGCTTCTCTGTGTAGTTCTGTGGGTGCTGGGGCTCCAGAAGTTGTTCAGAATCCTCTTTTACATCGTTTGGAGGTAATCTGGGGAGAGAGTGGCTTGGACACACTGTTTTTACTCTGCCATCTCGGCTCCGCCGCAAGGGTTCAGCTTTAAAATAAAATGGGGCAGGGGAGGAATGAACTAGGCTCTCGACACACTTTTTGCCCTCTGATCTACCTCAATTACACGCATCTGGGGTATTTTGTTGAGTTCTATCCACCACATTTTATGAAAGACATTAAAAAGCTGGTGAGTACCCAGAAAAAGGTATATTAGAGTGATGATGTGACTAGAGGCTCATTGGAGGAGCTTGGGATACTTAGCTTGGAGGAAAGAAAACTTGGAGGAGGGTAAAAGTTTAAGTTGTATCCAACTCTATATTTGGGGTTTTCTTGACAAAGATATTAGAGTGGTTTGCCATTTCCTTCTCCAGCTCATTTTATAGATGAAGAAGGTAAGGCAAAAAGGGTGAAGTGACTTGCACAGGGTCACACAGCTAGTAAGTGTCAGAGGCCAGATTTGAACTCAGGAAGATAAATCTTCCTGAGTCCAGGCCTTGCTCTCTATCCACTGTGCCACCTAGCTGCCCTTGGGTGCATAACAGGATCTTTAAAATAAAAGGGCTCTCATATGGAAGAGTCATTAGACTCTTTGTGCTTGATTCCAGAAAGAAAATCTAGGAGCAATCAATCAAGAAACATTAATAAATGCTTTTTACATAATAATATTTATAATAGATTATAAAATAATATGTGCTTATTGTATGCTAGGCCATATATTAAATGCTAGGGATTCAAAGAAAGGCAGAGACAATATGCAAACAAGTACACCCATACAAGTTCTATATAGTATAAATGGAAAGTAATCTCAGAGATGATGCACTAACACTTGGGGGAATGGAAAAGGTTTCCTGCAGAAGGTGGGATTTGAGCTCAGTATTGAAGGAGGACAGGAAAGCCAAAAGGTGCTCAGAGAGAGCTGTCCATGCATGGGGGACAGCCAGTGAAAAAGGCATAGAGCAGAAGAGAAGCAGATTTAGGCTCAAATAGAATTCCTAACAATGACTGACTGTCCATAAGCTGGATGTGCTGCCAGGGGAAGCAATAGCTTTCTCACTCTTTGGCAGTCATTAAGCAGACCCTCTTAGTGGTTTGGGGATGGCATAGAGAAGGTTTCTATTCAAAAATGGGTTGGACGAGATAACCTCTGACATGCCTTCAGACTCTGAGATTCTGAGACAGTCTTTGTTCCATGTATAACACAGCACTCACTGTGAATGTGAGGAATTATGTATTTGATATTTTTTAAAACTGTATCCATGGTACCAGCTGCCTCAAAACTGAGTAAGTCAGTGTCACATTTCTAAATGTGTCATTCTCAAATCTTACTGGCTAAATGGCTGCTTTAGAAAAGAATTATTTTGAAGGCAGCCAGCAGGGACAAGGGAGCCCAAAACTTCATAATCATATTTCAGATAGAGCTTACAGATAAATAATGTTAATCATACTTCAGAGGCAAAGTGAACCTGGAAATCTAGCCAGAGGAAAAAAAAGAAGTGTAGTCTTTAGCCAAAAATATGCAAACCAACAGACTGACTAAGAAGAACCAGCCACCTGCATCAGCCCTTGGGGAGGGAGAAAGAGGCTTTACCCTCCCTGCCTCTCAATTATGTGAAAGGGCATCAGGAAGAGAGACAAACAACATTTGTTGCTCCTGAGGGGAGCTACTGACTTTTCCCTTCACCAACCAATCCTCATTGCTCAACTGCCAACTTCTTACCAGGAAAAGATTGCTCACTGACCACCCCCCCCCCAGCCTCCCCCCCTCCCCCGTAGGTCCCTACTTCTGATACAGATATCCCAAAGTTTTTAGCATAATAATAATATTATAGTATTCCACTGAATCCTGGAATTCCATGGAAGCTGGAATCAGGAGAACCTGAGTTCAAATCCAGCCTCTGACACTTACTACCTAGGTGACCCTGTAGAAGTCACTTAACCTTCTGTCTGCCTCAATTTCATCTATAAAATGAGGAAAATAATAGCATCTACCTCCCAGGGTTGTTATGAGGATAAAATTATGTTTCTAATCTACTCTTCAAACTTTAAAGTGCTATTATAAATGCTAGTTATTACTATTACTAATTATCATTTCACCTTAATCCTTGATCTACTATCTTCTTAGGGGCCTAACCAACTGCCCCACCATTACTCCCCCAAATCCTCTTGGCTTTTCCAGCTGCCCTTCTACTTTTCCTTCCTGAATTCTACCTGGCTTTTCCATCTGACATTGATTTGAACATAATCTTGGACTCTCCTCTGCATTTTGTTTCCTCTAATTAGAATGTGGACTTCTTAAGAGTAGGGACTTCAGAAGGAGAGAGGCAAGATGGTGGTGTAAAAGCAGGGACTTGCTTGAGATCTCCCCCAAATACCTATAAAAATAACTCTAAACAAATTCTAGAGCTACAGAGCACACAAATTGTCAGAGTAGTCAAATCTCCAGCACAAGACAGCCTTGCAGGCTGATATGAAAGGTCTATCACACCAGGCTGGGAGCTGAGTGCAATCCAATGTGAACCCCACTGGCATAGACAGGGCCTGAGAAGGCCTCAGGGGATTGATCATTGGGCATCTGTGGTGGTTTCCAGACTTTTTGGCCCATAAATGCCCAAGACAGCATACAAGGTCAGTGGGAAAATTCTCAAATCTTGGTGAGAGAGGGGCATGGTCCATCCCAGAGGCAGGAGCAGCTGCAAGTGCTACTTCTGGAGCTCCCAGCACATAGACTGTGTGGGTATTGAGTAGATGATCAGAAGAGAATTGCAGTATTTCTTTGTTGGTGCCGAGGGAGGAATTTTTGCCTTGCCCATGCTTGTATCTGAGTCAAAGTCCTGGGGTGAGGAAGAGCGCTGGTGTGGCAGAGTTTGTGTCTGCAGTGGAGAGGGAATTCTCCTCACAGTTCCAAGACAGAAAAGCATGTTTGTGGTCACTCACAGATCAGATCACAGGCTAGGAAAGCAGTAAACACCTCTCCTTAGATCATAGCACCTGGGAAGAACTGAAATTTTACAGATCACTAGAAGTATCTCTGAAAACAGCTTGGGATAGTATACCCATCCCCACTGGAAGCAGACGCCTACCTTGACAAAGAGTTAGAAAGTCAAGTATTTGGGTGGGAAAATGAGCAAACAGTGGGAAAAAAATAAGACTATAGAATTTTACTTCAGTGACAAAGAAGATCAAAACGTACAACCAGAAGAAGACAACAAAGTCTAAGTTCCTACATCAAAAGCCTCCAAGAAAAATAAGAGTTGGTTGCAGGGCATGGAAAAGTTCAAAAAGGATTTTGAAAATCAAGTAAGAGAAATAGAGGAAAATTGGGAGGAGAAATGAGAATGATGCACAAAAATCATGAAAAATGAATCAACAACCTACTAAAGGAGACCCCCAAAAATACTGAAGAAAATAAGACCTTAAAAATAGACTAACCCGGGGCGGCTAGGTGGCGCAGTGAATAGAGCGCTGGCCCTGGAATCAGAAGGACCTGAGTTCGGAGCCGGCCTCCAACACTTAATCTGCACAAACAAAAACCTAGCCGTGTAACCTTGGGCAAGTTACTTAACCCCAATTGCCCTAAAGGGGTGGCTAGGTGGCGCAGTGAGTAAGGAAGGAATGAGCACCCACGCATAAATCAAATGACTAGCCGTGTAACCTTGAGCAAGTTACTTAACCCCAATTGCTTTAAAAAAATAGACTAACCCAAATGGCAAAAGAGGTTCAAAAAGTCAATGAAGAGAAGAATGCCTTAAAAAAGCAGAATTGGCCAAGTGGAAAAGGAGGTCCAAAAGATCACTGAAGAAAACAATTCCTTAAAAATTAGAATGGAGGAAATGGAAGCTAATGACTTCATGAGAAATAAAGAAATTATAAAATAGTACCAAAAGAATGGAAAACTAGAAGAAAATGTGAAATATCTCATTGGACAAACCAATGACCTGAAAAATAGATGCAGGAAATCATTTAAAAATTATTGGACTACCTGAAAGCCATGATCAAAAAAGGAGCATAGGCATCATCTTTTAAGAAATCATCAAGGAAAACTGCCCTGGTATTCTAGAAACAGAGGATAAAAATAGTAATTGAAAGAATCCACCCATCACCTCTTGAAAGAGATCCCAAAAGGGAAACTCCTAGGAATATTGTAGTCAAGTTCCAGAGTTTCTAGATCAAGGAGAAAATATTGCAAGCAGCCAGAAAGAAACAATTCGAGTACTGTGGAAACACAATCAGGAAAACACAAGATTTAGAAGCTTCTACATTAAGGGATTGGAGGGCTTGGAATATGATATTCCAGAGGTCAAAGGAGCTAGGATTAAAACCAAGAATCACCTACCTAGAAAAACTGAGCCTAATACTTCAGGGCAAAAAATGAATATTCAATGAAATAGAGAAATTTTGAGCACTCTTGATGAAAAGACCAGCATTGAATACAAAATTTGACTCTCAAATACAAGACTCAAGAAAAACAGGAATGGCAAACAGGAAAGAGAAAGCATAAGGGACTTATTAAAGTAGAACTGTTTACATTGCTACATGGAAAGATGATATTTGTAACTTATGAGACCTTTCTCAGTATTAGGGTAGTTGGAGGGAATGTGTGTGTGTGTGTGTGTGTGTGTGTGTGTGTGTGTTTGTGTATGTAGACAGAGGGCAAAGAGTGAGTTGAATATGAAGGGATGATATCTAAAAATTGAAATTAAGGGATGAGAGAACAAAATATTGGGAGAAGGGGAAAAGGAGCTAGAATGGGGTAAATTATCTCACATAAAAGAGTCAAGAAAGGGAAAGGGGGAGGCGAAAGGGAATGAGTGAACCTTACTCTTATCAGATTTTTCTTAAGGAGGGAATAACATACACACTCAATTGAGTATCTTACCCTACAGGAAAGTAGAGGGAAGAGGATGGGGGTGGGGAGAAAGTGGATGATAGAAGGGAGGGCAGATTGGGAGAGAGGGTAGTTAGAAGCAAACACTTTTGAAAAGGGACAGGGTCAAAGGAGAGAATAAAATAAATGAGGGAGGGTGGAATAGGATAGGGGAAATATAGTTAGTCTTTCACATTACATTATGGAAGTATTTTGCATAACTACACATGTATAACTTATACTAATTGCTTGCCTTCTCAATGAGGGTGGGTGAGGAAGGAAGAAGGGAGACAATTTGTAACTCAAAGTTTTAAAAACATATGTTAAGGGTTTTTTCATGCAACTGAGAAATAAGATGTACAGGTAATGGGGTAGAGAAATCGATCTTGCTCTGCAAGAAAGTGAGGGGGAGGTGATGGAGGGTGATACAGGGTAGGGCAGACTGGGAGAAGGGGCAATGAGAATGCATGCCATCTTGGGGTGGGGGAGGTGGGGAGAAAATTTGGAACTCAAAATCTTATGGAAATGAATGTTGAAAACTAAAATAAATAAATTAATAAAAAATAATCCTAGCTCTTGATTTTAGCTAGGTATTATTTACCATAAAAAAAGAACAGGGACTGTCTTGATTTTATATTGTTTATCTCTAGTATTTAGCATGATGCTCAGCACATAGTAAACCCTTAAATTCTATTCCATGATAGAAATCTCAAAAATGAAGTTGGTTCTTTTTTTAAAATTATATTTATTTTAGACTGGGCCAGTGATTTGATTCCATAGGGAGCTCCCAGTGTGGGAACTCCCTTCATTTGTCTGGCAGCTCCTCTGTAACTAAAGGCTTAGGAAGTTTCATAGAGCACTAAAAAAAACTGAGGTTATTTGCCCATGGTCACACAATTAGTATGTGTCTGAGGCAGTACTTACTCTCTTGAAGATCTGCTTGATTCCAAGGTCAACCTTATCTATACTACACACCACAGGGCTTTCCTAAGATGAAAGAATAAATGAATGAATGAACAAAAAAGCACCTATTAAGGGTCTGACCCTTTGCTAAGCTTCACAATGCAAAGCAAAAAAGATCCTCTCCTCAAGTTGCTTATATTCGAACAGGAAAAGGCAACCTATTGGGGGGAATAAAATGCAGGGAAGAACACTTTGGATAAGGAAGTCAGAGAAAGCTGGGATCATCAAGCAATTGATTGACACATCCTCCAGGGCTTAGCACAGTTCCTGGACCATCATAAGCCTTAAAAATTATTTTGATTATTGATTAATTATTGATTTCTAGTATTGATTTGACTGGACAGCTACATGGTACAGTAGATAGAGTGCCTGGCCTGGGGTCAGAAAGATTCATCTTTCTGAATTCAAATCTGACCTCAGGCATTTACTAGCAGTGTGATCCTGGGCAAGTCACCTAACCCTGTTTGCCTCCATTTCCTCATCTGTAAAAATTAGCTGGAGAAGGAAATGGCAGCCACTCTAGTATCTTTTACAAGAAAACCCCCAAACAGGGTCAAGAAAGAGTTGGACATGGCTGGAAATGACTGAACAACAAATTGATTTGATTAGCTGGGAGATGATGGTATGGACCAGAGGTAGAATAGCACTGGCTAGACGTGCACAAGATGAAGTAAATGCTCAGCAATCAGAAGCCCAGGGTCCCAGCATGGGAGCTTAGGTTCTGGGGCAGAAGTGGAAGCTGGAGAGCAGAAGTATGGCAGTTTCCAGGAAGACACTACATTGGGGTGTGTGTGTGTGTGTGTGTGTGTGTGTGTGTGTGTGTCCCATTTGAAATATCTGGACAGAGAGAATGGTGTAGTCAGTGGAAAGAATAATCAATCAGTCATGAGTCAGAGGACTTGATTTGATTCCTGCTACTTACTTTCTTATAGGACATTGGCCAAATGACAACTTCAGTTCAAACCAACAAACATTTATCACTATGTGCCAGCCACTTTACTAGACTCTAGGGATAAAAAGAAATGAAATAGTTTCTGCTTTTGATGAGCTTATTTTCTAAGGTGCCTAGATAAGCAAATACAAAATATATTCAAAACACATTTTAGGGGGTGGGACTAATAAAATCTGGAAGGACCTCTTGTAGGAGGTAGAAGTGAAAGGGAGGGCATTCAACATGACTAATGTGAAAATATGTTTAATATGAATGTAAATGTAGAGTCTGTATCAGATTGTGTGCCTTCTTGGGGAAGGGGTAGGAGAAAAGAGGGAGGGGGAGAAAATTTAAAGATCAAAATCTTATGGAAGTAAATGTTGAAACTAAAAATAAATAAATTTTAAAAAAAGAAAAGGAGAGCATTTCCATGTACATACTAAAGAGGCAAATGATGACTGTTGTGTATTGGATTGAGCCAGTGTGGGTTGGTTTTTGAAAGCTGATTATGAAATTTTCAGTGTGAACATTTACACATTACAAATCAGGGCTTGGTTCATTCTTTTGTTGATTGTCTAGTATTAAGAAAATCGTGGTTGCTAATTCAGATTAAACTTAAAAGTTTGTTCCTGAATACATTGTGGGTTTTTGTGGTAGTAGTGGTTTCCTTTGGAGATAGTATGCATGTCTGTGAGTATGGGGAGCTGCAAGTGGTCCCATTTGGCTCTAATATAGAGTATGTGAAGGGGAGTAATGTGTAGGAAGACTGGATAGATAGGCTGGATCCAGATCTAAAAGGTTTTAAATGACAAGAGAAATTTGTATTTTATCCTAGAGGCAATAGGGAGACCTAGAAGGTTCTTATTGCAACAGAGTGAGTGATGTCTTAAAACCTGTGCTTTAGCAATTTGAAAGACATGCAGCAGGTGGGTCAGAAAGGGGAGAGGCTGGAGGCAGAAAGACCAATGAGGAAGCCATTGCTAATGCCCAAGGGAGAGAAGTGATGAGAGCCAGAACAATGGTAGTTGTGGTGTGAATGGAGAGGAGGAGATAGTTGCAAAAGGCATTGTGAACATAAAATCAAAAATACTTGACAATTGATTAGATATGAAGAGTCTGTGACAGTGAAGAGTCTAAGACAAGGTGGGGAATCCTTTCCTTCAGATTCATTGCTGCACTTGAGAACCTAGAGGGCCACATGTGGCCTCAAGCCCCCAGGTTCTCCACCCCTGGTCTAGGACAATTGCTACATTGTGGACTTAAAGTGAGTTGAGTTAACCTCTCTAGGTCTCATTTTCCTCTTCCATAAAATGGGGAATTTGAGCAAACGATCCCTAAACTCTCTTCTGGCTCTGAATCTAGGATCTTGTTATTCTAATATATGTGTTAGCATTCAGTGTGGGATGTTTTCACTATTAGTCTAAGAAACTAGAGAGCTTCTCTATTCAGAAACCTACCTGCACCAAATACTTTTTTCTTCTATTAGCAGAATTAAATTATATGAAAGAAGGAAAATCTCCTTTAATAAGTAAACCAGCTCTACCACATTTGGTGGAGTTAATCAGATTTGCCAACGAATATCTCCTTTTGCTGTATCATCATAGGTGAAGCAAATGAAATTAGATAAATGGAGTAGAATCAATAGCCTAGACTTGTTAATGGTCATTTAAGGCACAACAGAAAGAGCTCTTGTTCTGATTGGAACTAGCCAGATTCATTCTGATGTCTGCTATTTACTGCCTATGTTATCTTAGGCAAGTCACCTTACCTCTCTGAGTCTCAGTTTCCCCACGAATAAAATGATGGCATTAATAATATCAAAGGGGGCAGCTAGGTGGTGAAGTGAATAGAGCATTGACCCTGGAGTCAGGAGGACTTGAGTTCAAATCCGGCCTCAGACACTTAACACTTACAAGTGACTTGGGCAAGTCACTTAACCCCAATTGCCCTGCCTTCCCTCATCCAAAAATAAAATAATAATAATATCAAAGGTAAGCTAGATGATGCAATGGATAAGGTGCCAGGCCTGGAGTCCAGAAGACTCATCTTTGTGAATTCAAATCTGGCCTCAGACTAGATTTTGACTCTGGGAAAATCACTTAACCCTGTTTGCCTCAGTTTCCTCATCTGTAAAAATGAGCTGGAGAAGGAAATGGCAAACCACTCCAGTGTCTCTGCTAAGAAAATCCCAACTAGGATCACAAAGAATGAAACAACTGAAAATCCAAATAATATCAAATGAGATAATTTAGAAAGATTTATAAAATCTAAAGCACTATATTAATTTCATTATAAGCCAGCATAGTACAGAAAAAAGGAACTCTATCTGGAGTCAAAAGGTCTGATTTCAAGTTTGAGTTCCACCTCTTTTGTGAAGTTGGGCAAAGCACTTTTCCTCCCTGTGCTTTAGTTTCCTCATCTGCAAATGAGATAATAATATGCACACTGACTACTCAACAAGTTAATTGTGAAGATTAGTTACTCAGGCAACAAATATTTATTAAGTGCTTACTACTGCTATACTAAGCTATAAATATGCAAGTATAAACAAAAAGATAGTCCCAGCCTCAAGGAAGTTACATTCTAATAGGGGAAGCCAACAAATAAAAGGGAGGTGAAAAGGGAGGAGAAATTGGGATATGGTGTCAAAGTTAGGTGAGTAAACAATAGCTGGCCTGACTCCTTTTTCAAAATGGAGGTTCCAAGAAGACTCACCAATGGAAGAGGAAAACCACAGGATCAGAGGCTAAAGTTAGAAAGGGATAGGCTATTAAACTACTTGTTTCTCTGTATAGAAGACCAGACAAAAAAAGATCACAGAGAGGCAGACAGATGACAGAACAAAGGTCCTGATGCTTTTAGAGTTCAGTGGCAGTATCTGCTACTCTGCTGACTCACAGTTTTCATAGCTGATCCCACATCCTTAATGACACCAATGCATAATGCGGCTCTTGATCCCACTGGAAAATCCTAGGATCCTGCCTTACAGCTCAGTCACATAATGTGTTGCATATTGGTCCTTGCCAAGTTCCTGACAGTGCTAAGAAAATTCCACAATTTATCCTGAAAATGCTGTTCTGTCTTCATTAATACCATGCTAAATTTACCAATCAAATATTACATAGGTAAACTTTTTTTAATGAGATCATAGCAAGGAAGGGGGAGGAAGAAGGAGGAAGATAAAAAGGCAAAGGAAAATGGGAAGCTCATTTATTTTTTCTTTAAAGTACGAGCCACAAATAATAAAAGAAGATAAATGTGAAATACCAAAAGCCTCATTTAAACTTTAAAATAACATTAATTGTGCTATTGGATTGCCTATTGCTTCCTCTCTGCTAGCTTCTGAACACAACAAAACTATCCATTTACATTTCTTTTTATCCATTTGTCCTTCAAGGCTCAGCTTGTGTCACCTCCTACATGAGACCTCTCCTGATCTCCCCAGTTGCTAATGACCCTCCTTCCATCACTTTGTGCTTAATTTGTGTGTATTTACTTGCATATATTAGAACACCCTTCCTGCTTGCAATTTAATGGGATTTTGAAGATCTTCCCTGCCCCTTAATATGCCTAAGGAAATTTGAAGACCTTCCCTGCTTTGAAAATATACTCTGCCCCCTTACAGGCTGAATGTAATCACACGAAGCCTGTGATGGGAGTAGTCTGTTGAAGGGTGGAGCAGAGCCCATGGGAAACTGGGAGTCAGAGCACTTGGACACAGTTGGGAGGAGAGGATGTATCAGAGGCAGACAGTTAGGCTTGTGAGTAAAAGTTGGTATGTGCCAGCTAGACTTGTGTTGGTTTAAGGGAAGGCTAAAGAATGCTGTGGCTCTCTTTGCTGTCTTATTAACTTCTTTACTACTATAATGGAATAGGCTTACTGGCTTGGGATTTGGTTTTCTGGTGTCTGAATAAATGTTTTGCTTCTATCTTCTATATGAAGAGTCTGTTATATTTTGCAGTTGAGCACTATGCAAGTATATTTATAGTGACCATTGGTACTATAAATATTGCATTGACAGTACACTGCCAAATAATATGTAAGCTCCTTGGGGGCAGGGACTGTTTAATTTTTATCCTTGAATCTTTTTGTGTCTAGCATAGTGCCTGACACATGGTAGATTCCAAAAAAAGGTATAATGGGACTAAGTGGGTGCAGTCTCCTTCTCTGTAGGATGCTAGGCCTTTCCATTGGGTCCATGGCCTCTGGTATGGCACAAAAGACTTGACATTTGGGATGTTAAAGTAATTCCCCTATTGACCGCTAAGCCAAGATGGTCTGCTCTTTAAAAAGAGAGCAGACAATAGGTCCCTGGCTGGTTTCACTTAATGGCTGTATTTTGGGCCCTCCTGGCTGAGAGTGAACGTCTATGACAATTTCTCTTTGGAACAGCAACCCTAAGGGCCTTCCCCTCCCAGCTTGATTTTTTTAAGAGGCCTATTCAGTGAATGGGCATTACCTCACTCTCAGTGAATACCTGCAAAGGCCTTAGCCTTAAAAGGGCCAGGGTCTCCCATTGAATCCTAGATCATCTCCAGTCATCCTGATGAATATCAGGTCACTGGACCCAGATGGCTCTGGAGGAGGAAGTGAGGCTGGTGACCTTGTATAGCCCTTTCCCAATCAGACTCAATCAAAGTCAACTACAAGTCATGTCATCCTTTCCCTGAGGCCATGGATCTCTTCCAAAACGAAGGAAAAACACAACAACAACCTCTTACTCACTATCTTCTACTTCAGAATATGTGGTATGCAACTCTCTGTGGATTCCATAATTATGGGAGGAGGGATTGGTGCCTCCCTTCTCCACTTTCACCCTCCATTCCTAATCCAATGGCAGTTGCTTTGCATATGTAGTGAGGCCCACATGTTGTGAGGGCCCACAGGTGGCAAGGGCTGTTCCCCACATAAAGCATGGTGGTGGCTTTTTGTGGCTTGAAGGGAGGCAGAATAGACATCTCCAGCCTCTTCTTCCCCCACTCTTCTCTAAAAGAGACTTGAGTTCATGCAAGGAGAAGGAGGAGGTTGGGGCTGGAGGCTACTGTTCTGTTCTCCTCAGAGAAAGAGGGGTACTAGACTAGAATTATATCTGTCTACTCCCTTAAATATTATTAGTCTAGGAGATGAGATTTTCAGGTTTAACCTAACTTTGATTACTGTTCATTATTGGGGAGAATCAGGAGGACCCTAAACTTTACATCCGAAGCTTATCTTCCTTCCCATCAAATATCAGCTCCAAAATGAACACACATAATACTTAGCTAAGAAAAGGAATTATCCAAATTGGTAGCAAACAGAAATAAGAGAACATATAAGAAAAATATATACCAGATAATACAGAGTGAAGGAGCCCTCTGTCTGGGAATGAGGTAACTCTGCTCAACAGAGAATCCTAGATCTCAGACAAGGGGAAGCTCTCCAAAGTTCTCTTTAGTGTAACAATTTGGGAGAGGTTCCTGATGGAGACCCACCAACTCCTCTCTTGTCTCCCCAGAGTCTTTTCCTTCAGCAGCCTGAACTGGGGTTGGCATCTTATATCTTCCCTCTCAACGCTAGAAGTGCCCAAAACAACTCAAAGCTTGAGGACAATTTGAAGATCATTTCAAGAAGAACTGAAAAGATCCAAGTTCTCCTGCTCTCACCAACTCCACTCCAAACCCCACACAGGGCAGGGTATTCTAGGAGAGAGTCCCATATCGATGGCCTTTGGGACTGGGGTTATATACATAGCAATATTCACACATGCTGCCTAGAGAGCCTGGACTTGAACCTTAGGCTCCTGGATGTTTCTTCTGTTTCATGTTTCTTTTCCTGAGCATAGGTGACCAAATAGTAATTCTGTGACGGATTTTTCCAACCTAGGAGGTAAGTACCATAGGTCAGGAATACCCCATCAGTACTATATGATTTTCCCGAGAAGACCATTTGCAAGAGGATGAGTCTAAACCCTGTCCTGGATTGCCAGAAGACATAGTCCTTAAAGGAATTATTAAGATAATAGAGAGCTAAGGTGAAGGTTAAATATCAATTCAATAGTCCCATTAAAATTTCATGTTTTGTATTCTCTTTTGAGAATACAAAAGAAGTTATAGATTACTGTGTCATAATTTAAGTATTTTTAAATTAGTGCTTAAGAATACCTTATGCTCTAAGCATCTCTTTTTTGTGGATTAAGTGAATTGTTGTCCTGTACCCTTTTCTTTATTGTAAATTGAATATCTTTCTAATTCATCTTGAGGAAAGCCTAGACATTAGCTAAACCTAAAGTGACTTTCCCTAAGGTTCCAAGGGGAATTGATGTAGAAGCAGAGAGTATGAGAAAAAAAAAAAAAAAGACCTGACCATCCTTATGAGGCCAGGCTCCTCTCTGGATTCAAAGCAGTCTGCACATGAATCCAGAATCTGAGGCTCCTTCGTGGGAAGAGTGCCCCAGCCCTACCTAAAGCCAGCAGTGTTATTTGTTACTATTTGTTATTTGTTATCAAATGCTTGGGTGTGTTTTTATTTTTGTTTTATTATGCTTTTTAAAGTATATTTTACTGATGTATTTTGTTTTGACTCACAATCATCTCTGGGAAAATAAACAGTTTCTTCATCACTTAAACAACAAACATTTTATTAAAGCACCCACTATATGCCAGGGACTTTGCTAGACCCCAAAAGATACAAAAACAATGAAGAAAAGTCCCTACTCATATGGAACTTACTTTCTAATGGGAGAGTGTTAGGGTAATAGTTCAATAATCTGTCTGGTGAAACAGAATACTCAAAGCTCTGAGGGTTCAAACAACTAGGACTTTTACTACTTCTGTTACTGTCAGAGAAAAACAGGTCTCTAGGCAGACCCAATGGGCTGAGTCCCAGATCAATTCACCTGGGGGCAAAATTTACCCAAACTGTCCTGTGTCTGCCCCATAACTTTCCCACAAGACCAGGGTCATAATGTGGGAAAATGAGGGTTTATACATCCTCTTGTAAATGATCATCTTCTCTGAGAAATGATATAGTCCTGTGGGGTGTTCCTGACCCCTGGAAATGTGGGAATGTGTATGCACATACACACATATACATATGTGTGTATATATATATATATATATATATATATATATGATTATCTGGAATAAATATAAAAAATAAATACAAAGTTGATAGATACAAGGCAGTTATAGAGGGAGAGCAGTAGCAGCTGGGGGCATCAGTAAAATCTTTGTGTAGAAGATGGTGCTTGAGCTGTGCCTTAGAGGAAGAGTATTCTTTAGAGGTGGGAGTGAAAGAGGAGTGTATTTTACTATCTGTCCCATACAGATAGTAAAAAGAGAAGAATGGAGAAATGAGTGCCATGATTGAGTAACAGGTGCAAAGCCAGTTAGGTTAGATCTTAGAGTGTAGGAAGGACAGTAAGATAAAATGGAGGTGGAATGATAGGTTGAGATCACATTCTGAAGGGGTTTAAAAGCTAAATAGAGAAATTATTTGATTCTAGAGGCAATAGGAAGCCACTGTAGTTTATTGAATATGCAAGTGACAAGATTAGATCTGAGCTAAAGGAAAATCACTTTGGTAACTGTGTGGAGGACAGACTCAAATGAGAAAAAACTTGGGGCAGAGAAGTCTCCCTTCTGACAAAGAATAAAAAATCAGCAAAAATGTCCAATACAGTAACTGTATTCAATGTCTTCAACATTCTCTTCTAGTACTCACTCATATTCCTGCCATGAAAAAGGAGATACTATCTACTGCTTACTCCCTGGAGTATTTACTGATTTTTCAGATATTCAAAGTTCAACTGGCTTTATTTTTCCCTTCTTCTCTTTATTTTTTTAAATAGAATTTTATTTTTTCCAATTACATGTAAAGATTTCAACATTCATTTTCAGTTCCAAATTTTTCTTCCTCCCTCCCTCCCTTTTTCCATCCCCAAGACAGCAAAAAATCTGATATAAGTTATACAGGTGCAATCGTGTTAAACTTATTTCTACATTAGTCATGTTGTGAAAGAATAAAAAGAAAAAAAGGGGGGGAAACCATGAATTAAAAAAAGAAGTGAAAATAGTATGCTTCAATCTGCATTTAGATTCCACAGGTCTTTCTCTGGATAATAACATTTTCCACCATGAGTCTTTTGGAATTGTTTTGGATCCTTTTAGTACTCAGACAAGCTAAGTCTATCATAGGTAATCATTGCACAATTTCAACTTGCTTTTAAATGAGCTCTTTATTTACATTTTTGTGGTCATAGTATATATTGTTCATTTGGTTCTGGTTATTTTACTATTCATCAGTTCACACAAATCTCTTATTTCTCTAAATTCCTCATATGCATCATCGCAAAATATTCCATTACATTCATATGCTATAGTTTTTTCCCACCTATTCCCTGATAGATACCTGCTCAGCTTGCTGCTCTTTTCGACCACTAACCATACTGATACAAATATTTTGACATACGTTATTTCTGTCTGTCTTCTTAAGCAGCAAAGTGTCACAGTGGATAGGATACTGTGTTTTGAGTTGAGAAGAACCCAACTAAAATACTATGTGAACTGTATGATTCTGGGCACGTTGCATAATCTCTTTCAGACTTAGTTTCCTTATCTGTAAATTGAGGAATCTGGATTGAAAGGTGCTCTAAGGTATCTTCTAAATATCTGATTTTATTATTCCTTGGGGTAAAAGCTGAGGAGTGGGATCATTATATCAAAGGCTTTTGGGAGATCAGTCATTTTCCTTGCATATTTCCAAACTGATACCCAGAAGAACTGAATCAATTTATAATGCCAACTATTTATTAGTTTATATGTCTTCCCATTGCCCCATTAACTATTCCAATTTTTTTGTCATCTTTGCTAAATAACATGGTGTGAGAAGAAATCTCAAAGTTAGTTATCCTGTTCTTAGTGATTTTAATCACATTTTCATGTGAGCATTTAGAGCTTACAATTCTTTTGAAAATTTTGTCTATATCCTTTCACCATTTGTCAACTGGAAAATGTCCCTTGGTGTTATATATTTGTATGAATTCCTTATGTAACTTGGATATCAAACATTTATCCATAGAATTTTATGCAAATATTCTCTCTATAATTTCCCTTCTTAATCTTTGATTTTACTCATGTAAATTTTTTTTAATTTCATGTGTCAAAAGTATTCATTTTATCTTTAATAATGTCCTCTATCCCATGTTTAGTTAAGAATTCTCCATCTAAAATGCTGGAAAGGATGTGGAAAAATTGGAATACTAATGCATTGTTGGTGAAGTTGTAATCCAACCATTCTGGAGAGCAATTTGGAGCTCTGCCCAAAGGGCTATAAAGAAGTGCATACCCTTTGACCCAGCAATACCACTTCTGGGGCTGTATCCCAAAGAAATCACAGAAGTGGGGAAAAGACCTGTATGTACAAATATATTTATAGCAGCTCTTTTTGTGTTGGCAAAGAATTTGGAAGTAAAGGGGATGCCTATCAATTGGGAAATGGTTAAACAAGTTGTGGTACATGAATGTAATGGGAATACTAATGTGGTATAAGAGGAGCCGATGGACTTCATAATAACTTGGAGAAACTTATATAAACTGATGCTGAGTGAGGAGAGCAGAACCAGAAGAACTTTGTGCACAGTTACAAACACATCATATTGTGATGACTAACTTTGATATACTGGACTCCTTTCAGCAATACAAGGCTAGAAGACAACTACAGAAGACTCTTGATGGAAAGGGATTTCTACAACCAGAGAAAGAACTACAGTCTGCAGATTGAAGTAAACCATTTGCTCTCTCTCATTTGTGTTTTGTTTTGTTTTATCCTTTCTTTTTCATTGTTGAGCCCATGGTTATAATCCTTTACAACATGATTAATGTTCAGTGTGAAGGTATTTGTAGAACCTATATTTGATTACATGCCACTGGGAGTGGGGGAGGAGAGGGAAGGGGAGAAATTTAGAAACTTACGAGATTATGGAACTGAATTTTGTAAACTAAAAGTTTACCAAAAAGGCATCAATTAAAAAAAGAATTCTCCACTAACCAAAGTTTTGAAACATACCTGACCTTGTCCTCTTAATTTATTTTTGAAAATGTGACTTTTTATATAATTTAGGTCATGTTACTATTTTAGTACATTTATTTTATATGGTATAAGGCTTTAGTCTAAGCCTAGTTCCTACCAAACCACTTTCCAATTTTCCCAGAAGTTTTTGTCAAAAAGGGGGAATTTCCCTGAGTAATTGAGTCTCTTGAGATTATCAACACAATTAACTATTTTTGATTGCTTTTTCTGTTTTTGCTTATACAGTTTACTCCACTGATTACTTTTCTGTTTTTTAACCAGTACTAAATAATTTTAATGGTTCTTTATCCCTCCTTCCTCCTTATCTATAAATATAGATATCAAAATAGATATACATATGTATCTCTATATACAAATATATACATATATACATATTGCTACATATATATATGCAAGTGTATAAGTATTGCTAAACAAATATGTGCATATACAGAGAGAGTAAGAGAGAGCTCTGGTGAATCTAATACAGCTATTCATCCAGTCATACTTTTTTCTTATTTTTTTATATTCTTGAATTTTTGTTCTTTCAGATGAATACTTTTATTATATAGTTCAATACAATATTCTCTCGGTTAATTTGATTGGCATATCACTAAAACTTTAAATAATTTAGACAGTATTATCATATTGGCACACCCCAATCACAATCAATGAATATATTTCCAATTATTTGTCTCCTTCTCTCTCTCTCTGTCTCTGTCTCTCTTCCTTTTTTTTTTTTTTTTTAATGATTGGATCTCCTTATCTCACCCAGACTAGAAGTACAAGGACTACTCATGTGTCTAAGCCCACTGCTAATCAGTACAAAAGATCTGACCTACCCTGGTTTTGATCTGGGTTAATTTGCCCTCTCCTTAGAAACTTGGTCCCCACCAACACCACTCCTTGAGGCCAAGGTTCACCATATAGATACTAGATTTAGTACAGACAGCCCACTGCACCTCAGAACTCCCAAAATCAAGAAAGAGATTGGCCAACTTCAGCCTCTCAGGTAACTGCTATATAAGTGGGTCAACATATCCCCTTTATTTCTTAAAGAGTGTTTTGTAATTGTATTTATATAATTTAGTATGTGTATTGTTAGGTTAGATTCATTTGCAGATATTTCATGCATTTTATAGTTATTTAAAATGGTATTTTGTTTATTATAATTTCTTCCCAGTTTCTATTGGTACTGTATAGAAAAGATGATGATTTGTAAATTTATTTTGTTACTGCTTCTTTATGATACTATTAATCATCTCAATTAGTTTCTTTATTGATTCTGTAGAGTCTTCCATTACCATGCCATCTACAAAAGAGATAATTTTGTCTCCTTTTTTGCCAGTGTTTCTACCTTTAATTCAGTTTTCTTATCTTATTGTTATAGTTAACATTTATAGAACTATGCCAAATAATAGTATAGAGGAGAAATCCTTGTATTGCACTCTGCTTGTAGTAGGAAAGTGTCCAATATTTCTCCTTTACCTTTCTTTATTTCCCCAACACTTTATATCCCCAGTATCATAGTGCTTAACACACAGTAGGTACTTAATATTTGTTAACAGTAACTTTGCATATAATGTTGGTTCTTGTTTTTAAATGTTTTTATTATATTAAACAAACTCTTTCATGCTAATGTTTTTAGAGTTTTAAAAATAAATGAGTGCTTCTATCAAATATATCTTCTGCACCTGTTAAAATAATCATGTGGGGTTTTGCAGCTTATGTGATCAGTTATGTTCATTGTTTTTATAATGTAGAATCATGTTTTCATCTCTGTTATGTGTGCAAATTGGTCATATTATTTTCTGTGTGTATTTCTATATTTTCTAAAATGTGTACATTGTGTATGTACAATATGTGTATATTTTCTTTTTTTTTTTGGAGGGGGAAAGGCAGGGCAGTTGGGGTTAAGTGACTTGCCCAAGGTCACACAGCTAGTGTTAAGTGTCTGAGGCCAAATTTGAACTCAGGTACTCCTGACTCCAGGGCTGATGCTCTTTTCACTGCACCACATAACCACCCTAGTATGTGTATGTTTTCTAAAAAAAAATCTTATCAAATTTTAAAATTCATTGTGGACATGGAAATAAACTTTAAACATACAAAAATTTTAGAAGAAAGGGCCTTGGAGATCATTCCCATCTTTATTTGTAATGAAAAATGAAAAACAGGGTCTAGGGAGGGTGACTAATCTATAGCTACATAGCAAGGCAATTTAAAAGCTGAGGTCAGAATATAGTTCTCCTAATTCTCAAATGAATGCTTCTTCTACTACCACCAAGCTACTTCTCTACCACTGCTCCTTCTAGAAAAATAATCCTGAATAATGTTTATTGTACACAGTTGTAAATAAATTTGTGTACACATTTCAAAGTGGGAAAAAAATGTAGGATTAGAAACAAGGAATCAAAGCAAGCAATTAAATTGTTTTAAATTTACTATGAATTCTTAAATAGCTTCATTGAAATGCTTTCTTTTTAAAAATGATTACCTGATATGATTGTGATGGAATACTATTGTGCTGTGAGAAATGACAGGATGCTTTCAGAAAAACCTGGAAAGACTTACATGAACTAATGCAAAGTGAAATGAGCAGAACCAGGAGAACATTGTACACAGCAACAGTAACATTGTGTGATGATCAATTGTAAATAGCTTAGAGCTATTCTTAGTAATACAATGACACAAGACAATTCCAAAGGATTTATGATGAAAAATGCTATCCACCTCCAGAGAAAGAACTAATGGGGTCTAAATGCAGATTGACGCATACTTTATTTTTACTTCATTTTTCTTATTGGTGGTGTTATTTTCTTTGTGATCTCTTTTGTTCTTGTTCTTGTCATTGTTCAGTCATGCCTGACTCTTCATGATCCCATTTAGTATTTTATTGGCAAAGATATTGGAATAATTTGCCATTTCCTTCACCAGCTCATTTTATGGATAAGGAAACTGAGGCAAACAGGATTAAGTGATTTTCCCAGGGTTACACAGTCAATCTTCCTGACTCCAAGCCCAGTACTCTATCCACTGTGCCACCCAGCTTCTGTGTTTTCTTTTGCAACATGGCTGATGTGGAAATATGTTTTGTATGACTTCACATGTAAAATCTATGTCAGAGTATTTGCTTTCTCAAGGTGTGAGGAAGGGAAGGAGGGAAGAAGAGAATGAGGATACTGATTCATTGAAGACCCAGACTCTATTCTGATCGGTATCAATCAATTTGCTATGATTATAAGTTCTGTATATTTGGCCCCAGAATTGTAAGTGACAGATTGTAAGATTACTTGTGTAATCATAGGAAGCTGGCAGGAGGCCCACCACCCTTATTTTTCCTTGTTGTGGTGACCAAGGCTAGTGTGGCAGAAGTGACTCAACTACATGGAAAGTCCCCCAAATTATTTTTGTGCCTCTGAACCATTTTCTCTTGTCCAATATGAAAAGGTGTCTGTCTTATGACCATCCAGCCAGAGGAAAAGCCCTATGCTTCACCCATCCTATGACCACCTTATGACCACCTAGTCAATGGAAATATTCCTTGGTTGGCCCAACTCATAACTCTGCTGATATATTGTTTTGTTCATTTTATTCTATGCATTATATGTCAACCAATGAAATTATTCTGTATCTGATATCGCTGTTCTTGATTGTTTAGACATCCAACCCTATAAAATAGGGCCCTGAAAGAAGGGGGCATCTCAGAGTGTACATCATTAGAGGGGACCATGGACCCCCTCAAAGCTCACAGTTTTGCCTCAATCTCTTTTATTGCAGGTTGGATAATTTTTATCCCAACAGGAAGAAATTTGGAACTCAAAAAAATTTTTAAATGAATGTTAAAAATGGCTTTTATATTGAACTGAGAAAAAATAATATAAAAACATACTTTTAAAAGATAGATTACCCCGATCTGCTGCAGCCATCAGGCAGGCTAGGCTTGAGCCAGGATGGGGGCCTACAAGTACATCCAGGATCTGTGGAGGAAGAAGCAGTCGGACGGCATGCAGTTCCTGCTGTGCATGCGCTGCTGGCAGTACTGGCAGCTGTCTGTGCTGCCCCGCACACCCCCGCCCACTCGACCTGACAAAGTCCGGCGGTTGGGCTACAAGGCCAAGCAGGGTTATGTCATCTACCGAATTCTTGTCCACCACAGGGGGCGAAAGCGCCCTGTCCAAAAGGGTGCCACCTACTGCAAACTCGTGCATCACGGGGTCAATCAGCTCAAGTTTGCCAGGAGCCTTCAGTCTGTGGCAGAAGAACGTGCTGGCCATCACTGTGGGACCCTAAGAGTCTTGAACTCCTACTGGGTGGGTGAAGATTCAACCTACAAATTCTTTGAGGTTATTCTTATCGACCCATTCCATAAAGCTATCAGACGAAACCCCGACACTCAATGGATCACCAAGCCAGGGCACAAAAACAGAGAGATGCGAGGGCTTACCTCAGCTGTCAGCAAGAGCAGGGGTCTTGGAAAGGGTCACAAATTCCACCATACCACTGGAGGATCTCTTCCTGCTGTTTGGAGAAGGCACAATACTCTCCAACTATATCGATACCGATAATTGGTTCACATTAGTTCGTAAACTTAATTGTTTAATAAACAACATTTATGACAAAAGAAAAAGATAGATTACCTGTAATTTAACATGTTTTGATGTTATTCAGAATAACCATATCATTCATAAGGTATTGTAGTAGCAACTAAACTGGCATACTCAGCATGGCTGCTAGCACAGGTTGTTAGATCTACTTTACTAGGAAAGATAACTATTTAAAGGGACAACAATCTTTTTTAATTATATTCGCTAGTTTAGGGGAAAAGTCAGCACCCTGAATTTCAGAGAAAATACAAGCAGAGAAATAAATACCAACAGACAGGGCTCTGACTACCTGAATCAACTATACACTTTACATACCTCCTTGGATCAAAAGAGCCTTTACCTCTGAGCATTTGGGGAACTCTGAACATATGGCCACTCAAAATTTGGATCAGGGAATCACAAGAGCCTTCTCATAAGTGAACCCAAAAAGCAAAATACAAATTCAGACTATATATACACTTCTCAGAGGCAAAAGGCACCACAACCTGCTGTCACTCCTGCCTAATTAAAAATTAGCAAAAGGTGAGGTGGAGCCAAGATGGCGGAGTAGAAACAGGGTGTCCAAGCCACTCTGCCCCCAGATTACCTCCAAACTATGTAAAAGGGGACTCTGAACAACTTTTGGAGCCCCAGAACCACAGAACGACATAGAAAAGCTAACCTCCCACTGAGGACAGCACAGCAGCCCTGCAGGAAAGATCAGCGCAGCGGTCTGGGAGCCGGCAGAGCAGCGTGCAGAGCGCAGGGAGATGAGCACAGGTCTGCCTGAGTGGCAATTTTAGCCCCAGGGCGGCAGGGCCAGCAGGTGGCTGGAGGGACCCCAGAACACCAGCAGCTGTGGCGATTCCAGAATTATCAACATAGACATGCTTAGGACAAAGTGAGAGGTTAGTACCCTATGGACTTTAGGACCAGTATTTAGTGAATGCATCGGCTTCCTCCCCTGGGGGCTAAAAGCTGCTGGGGAGACACACCGTTTTGTAGTTTTCAGAGGCAGCTCCAGCTCCTGGCCTGAGAACAGTAGGGAGATCCAGCAATCATTCTTGGGGGGTAATTGCTCTTGCTTTAACCTCCCACTGGATTGTGATCTGGAGTGGAGGTCATGGGTGGGTTTCTAGCTTGCCAGAAACGGAAGTTGCCCCCCCACACTTTCGGGACTAAAATTCCCCTATCTGGCGGCAAAGCCATATTGTGGCAACAAGCCCAAAAGTCAAACAATTAAGTGGCAACATGCCAACGCAAAGGAAACAAATTAAACAAAAAAAATGCAACCTTAGACTTCTACTTTGGGGGCAAAGAAGATCGAAGCTTAGAGCGGGAAGAAGACTGTGAGGTCAGAAGTCCTGCTCCAAAAGCCCCAGGGGAAAACACGAGCGGGTTGCAGGCCATAGAGGACCTTAAGAAGGACTTTAAAAATCAAATAAGAGAAGTGGAGGAAAAATTGGAAAGAGAAATGAGAAGGATGCAGGAAAAGTATGAAATGAGGGTCAACAGCCTGACTGAGGAAAACAATACCTTAAAAAATAGACTAACTCAAATGGCAAAGGGGGCCTAAAAGGGCAATGAAGAGAAGAATGCCTCAAAAAGTTGAATTTGCCAGATGGAAAAAGAATCTCAAAAGGTCACTGAGGAGATTCATTCCTTCAGAGTTAGACTGGAGCAAATGGAAGCTAATGACTTTATGAGAAATCAAGATGCTGTTAACCAGATCCAAACAAATGAAAGATTAGAAGGCAATGTGAAATATCTCATGGGAAAAACCACTGACCTGGAAAATAGATCCAGGAGAGACAATTTAAAAGTTATTGGACTACCCAAAAGCCATGATCAAAGAAAGAACCTAGAAACCACCCTTCAAGAAATTCTCAAGGAAAATTGCCCTGATGCTTTAAATCCAGAAGGCAAAATAGAGATTGAAAGAATCCAGAGATCACCTCCTGAAAAAGATCCCAAAAAGAAAACTCCCAGGAATATCATAGCCAGGTTCCAGAATCCCCAGATCAAGGAGAAAATACTACAAGCAGCCAGGAAGAAACAATTTCAATATTGTGGAAACACAATCAGAATAGCCCAGGACCTAGCAGCTTCTACACTAAGGGATTCAAGGGCATGGAATATGATATTCCAGAGGGCAAAAGAACTGGGAATGAAGCCAAGGGTCACCTACCCAGCAAAACCGAATATTTTGATTCAGTGGAATAGAGGACTTTCAAGCATTCTTGAGGAAAAAAACAGAATTGAATAGAAAATTTGACATCCAGATGCAAGAAGCAAGAGATGCCTGAGAAGGTAATCAGGTAAAAGAAATCAAAAGGAACTTATCAAAATTGAACTATTTACATTCCTATATGGAAAAACAATAACTGTGACTGATGAAATCTTTCTCAGTATGAAAATAATGGAAGAAGGGTGTATGGTCCTATGAATACATATGTGAATGTGTGTATATATGTTTACAGTTATATATGGATAGAGGGCATAGGTTGAATTTGTTGGGAAGGGAGGATACTCAAGGGGTGAAGTTATGAGGTGAGAGAGGAAAGTGGTAAGAGGAGATGGGGAGAGACAGGGTAGGGTAAACTATCTCATGTAGAAGAAGCAAAGGGAAGTGGTTGCAAGGGAGGGGAAGAATAGGAAGGCAAAAAGGCAAAACCACATTCTCATTGAATTTGGCTCAGGGAGAGAATGACATTACATACTAAATGGGATATCTCAACCTGCAGCAGAATAGGGGCTAGGGGGATGAGAGGAGGGATGATGGATGAGAGGGCATCCTTGGGGGGAGGGGAGGTTGGAAGTACCCACTATAGAAGAGGGACAGGATCAAGTAGGGAATGGACCAGGTGGGGGATGGGATGAGTGGGAGGGAATTATAAGCAGCCTTGTACAATATATCTACCATGCTAATGTTTTGCACAGCTAGACATGTACAACATATACTGAATTACTTATCTTCCCAGAGGGATTGGGTGACAAGGGAGGAAGGAAATGGGTCTGAAATTCTAGGTCTTTAGATTAAATGTTTCAAATATATATATATAAATACTACTATTAATAGTCTTTTGCTTGTAATTTGGAGATAAGATGTGCAGGCATTGGGACACAGAGATTCACCTTCCTCTAATGGAAAAGTCGAAGGGGCTATGGGAGAAGATATGGGAGAGAGCAGATTGGAGGAAGTGATATCTTGTGGGACTGCTATTCTGGGAGGGTGGGTAGGGGAAAAACAGGGGGGAAAATATTGTAACTCAAAATCTGGTGGAAATGAATGATGTAAAACAGAAGTTAATAAAGCATTTGTAAAAAAAATTAGCAAAAGGTGTGAAAACCTTCCTACCCACAAGCCTCTCCTAAGCAAGCTTCCTTTAATGGACTCCTTGTGAGGCCTATTAATGAGTGGGGGAGGTTCTTAAATCCCATTAACATTACAGTTATGCAGAACCCTAATTAGAAATTTTGGTGCCCAGGGTCAGATTCATACAAATTACCCAGAGAAAGAAGCACAGAACTTTTCATGATAAATTCTACTGGAGGAAATGAAGAACTACTGGGATGCAAGGTCCCCTGGGAGGATAGAACCCAGATAGAACCCAGAAAACTCTGTCATTGAAGAGACAGAGAACCATACATGGTAGCTTCTATAGGCAGAAAGGGTACCTTAAGACCATTCAGTAGGCTGCTAGAATAGGAAGATAAAGGAGTAGGGAGGAAGGCAGGGATGGGGAGAGGAAGAAGCCATCTGGGATGTGGTAGAAAAAGTATAGTCTCTTAATTTAATTCCTCTATTTAATTGATTCGGCTAACCAGGTGCTAAAAATAAACTGATATTACTGAAGGAGTATAAGTGTGGCAGTATACTCTAAATTTTGGGTCACTAGTGCAAAGCCCTGGTTTACCCACCCTAGTTATGGCTCACTATATCACTAATGAGGGCTAATTTTTCTCATACTTCCAACAAATAGTCATTACCATTAATTTATGTCTCAGATAAAATCATTGGTCATTTTGACTTCTCATTAACATGTTATGTTAATTTAATTTTTTTTATCTTTCAAATGTTATCACTTATATGGAATCCATTTTAGAAAAGCCTAAATATATTTACTGCCTAACAAAATCCTAAGAAGACAATGAAAATATTTTTTAAAGCAATTTGAGGTATTTTTTTGGAGGCAGAGTTCAACAACCCTAACATCAAACTGCCTGAAATTAGTAGTCTTATAAGTTTTTATATCATTGTTCAGAACAAAACTAAATCCATTTGCTTCTCTGGCTGAAAGAAAACATCTGATGTAATTTGATTCACTATGTGGATGATTCCAGGATGACCATAAAAAAAGGGAAGCAAAATATAGGGCAAAGCCAGAAAATAATGTTTTCAGAGGTTAGAAGAATGTAACATATTATTCTTTGTGCAATAAAAGTATAAAAGGCAGTATTTGAGGAAACATTCATCTACAATATTATTTTTTAAGAGTTATGTCAGTATAAATACCTGGTAACCATAGCAACTGTGACAAATTATATTACTTCCACTCTCTGTCCAACAAAATGGCTGAGATTATGTCTAAACCCAGTTTGCCCTCATTACCTCAAAAAGAGTAAGAACTATGACAAATAAAAGAACAATAAGTATAGGAAGTTAAAAAAAGAAAAGAAAAGAAATCCTCGAATAGAAGATATAGCAAAGATATTGAAGAACTAAGCAAGCAAATAAAAACTCCTAATACCACAAAGAAATACTATGCCATAAAAGAGTGTTAGTGGAAATATGTAGATATAGATATAGATATGGATATAGATATAGATATAGATATAGATATAGAAGACAACAATTTTATAGCTATAACTAGTATCCCAGAAAAGATCATTGAATGGCCATGACAATAGCAGGAGTAGTTACAACCCAATAAATGAATTGACAAAAAAAATAAGGAAATTTAGAACTCAGTGAGAATTCCAAAGAAAAGCCAATGATTCAAAATAGTTTAAAATATTTAATTATATCTTATTTTTACTAATGCCTTTTCATTTTATAACAATTCACTTCTAAATGTATCTCCCTCTCCCACCCAGTACACAATTCCTTATAAAAAAGATTTAACATGAAAGAGAAAAAAAGTTGAACAAAATTAATCAATTCATTAACTGACAGTAGATCTAATACTTCACACCCATGGTCCCCCAACTCTGTAATGTGAGGGAAGTACATTTTCTCAACTCTTCTTCAGGGCCAAAAATTGGTCATTATGCTTACAAAACAGCCAATTAAGATTTTTTTTTCATTTGTTATAGTCATTGTATATTCCCTCCAACCCCTGGTTCTGCTAATTTCACATTGCATCTCTCTGTACTTCTCTAAATTCTTTATAATTATTTCTTATGGCACAGTAAATATTATTTAATTCATGTACCACAAGTTGTTTAGTCATTTCCAATTGGATGAGGACCTAATTTTCCTCCATTTTTTTTTGCTATCAAAAATGAGTTACTATGACTATTATGGTGTAAAAAGGACCATTGTTTCTGTTTTTTACCTCCCTAGGATAAGGTATGACAATAAACTCTCTTGGTTAAAAATAGTTTTTAAATATGGAAGGAACAATGGATACAATTTCCCTTCTTGTTCAAGCTTTGTTGATTTTTTCATGCAAAAACTGAAGCTGAAAAAGATTAATAAATCAAAGTACATCTTGAAAAAGAAATTAAGGAGACAGAACTTTAAAATGCAACAACACAAGAACTAGTAAAACAAAATCAAAACACATCAAAATTGAAAAATAAGCACAATTGTCTACACAGAGACAACTGACCTGGATGTCAGAATTTGGGAAGATAATTTTTAAAAGTCATTGGAATCTGAGAAAAAATGTGATGAAGCAAAATTCCTCAATACCATATTTCAGGAAATCATGAAAGAAAAAGATCCAGAAATATTGAAACCAGTGAGCTAAGTGCAGACTGATAGAATCCACTAGGAATGATCATAGGGAAACTCCAGGTTTCCCTGAAACTACCCCAAATGTGGTTGCTTAATTCAAGAGTTACCAGTTCCCTTTTGATGTACAAAGAAAAATATTATGAATGTCCAAGAAGCAATTACTCAAGGTTTCTAAAGCATAAAGAAGCTGCCCCATTGTTGTACATATAACCTAAGGTCAATTATTCTTTTAAAGTCCCATTTGCACCAAAATATTAAAGTGCCTATCTATTGAGGAATAACCAAATTATAATATGTGAATGTAATGGAATATCAATAGGCAGTAAGAAATGATGAATATTGAGATGCCCAGAAAGACATATGATCTGATGAAAATTAAAATAAGTAGAACCAGTAAAACAATATATACAGTGAGAACAACAATGTAACCAGAAAGAACATCATAACGTTCCAATGGAACAGTGGGTATGGTACATTGTATATAATGTTGGATTTAGTTTGGCGTGTTAGTTTTGCTTAATTTTTTAAAATTCTTATCATAAAGATAATTCCCCACCCAACCTCTAGCCCTGATACCTATCTTTGGTAGGGGAAGGATAAATTGGCAAATGTAGGTAATATAAAAATATCAATGAGGTTTTTTATTTAATTTTTAAAAAGAAGGAACTGGGTATTCAGGTTTTAATAATTACTAGTATGATCATCTCAACCTTGGTTTTTTCATCTGTAAAATAAGAGATAATAATAGCAACTATGTTGTTGTAAGGATAAATTATTATTTTAAAGCACTTTGCAAACCTTAAATTACTATGTAAATGCTAGCTATTGTTATATCATAATTATTATTAATTTTTAAAAGAAGGAACTGGACACAGTCTCTAATTATCGATTAGGTTGGGATAATGATATCATAAATGATAAAATATAGGTTTGAGGTTAAGAAGTATTAACACACTTGATTTCCCTATCATAGTTTAAAATACTACAATAGGGAAAGGATGAATATGGTAATACAGCCTGTATCTAGGAAGAGAAGCACAACTCATAAATGGAAATGAAATAGATTTTTTTTTAGAGGTTTACTCATTGTGAGCTGTCTTCCAACCACAGCCACAACTCCATCTAAAGCAATTATCATGCTGGATAACTTGACAGCCAAAATCTATAGAGTTTCTGAATCTGCTTGAACCTAGGGGATAAGAAAAGTTCTCTCTAGGGATTGCCAGCCTAGAACATCCTCAAAGCAATTAAGATTCTTCTACTGCATTCAATTGCAAATTGAAGCCTTTAGAAGGTCCATTGTTTCTGTTTTGGCCAGGAACCCTGAGGGATTTCCCCTCCCAGACTGATTTTTTTTGTTGTTGGACTAGGTAAAAGAGGCCATTCTTTGCCTCATTTCCTACCTTGCCTCAATCACTAAATGGGTGTTGCCTCAATCAAAATGAGACCTAGGAAAGATCTTAGTTTTAAAAGACCACCATCTCCCACTGCATCCAGAGCAATCTGCAGTTGTCCTGATTTATATCTTTACACTGGACCCAGATGGCTCCTAAGCAATAAGTGAGGCTGGTGACTTTGCATAGCCCTCCCTCCCTTAAATCCAATTCACTTTCATGTCAGGATATCACCTTCCTGATGTCATTGGTCTTCTTTGAGAATGAAGGACAAAAAATAACAATCTGTGAGAATAACTCAAATCACATGCTGTACATCAAAAGGCAAGGTCAGAACTGAAGGAAAGGAAGACAGATATTGAGTTGCACCTACAACTACAAAACTTTTTTTTTTACTTTAAAGAAAGGAAGCCAGTTCAAAAGGCTAAACACTGACCCTCAAGATCTAAAAATTTCATTTGGATTCCCTGCATAACAGGTTTTCAAATATTTAGTGCATTTTGGAGTTGAAATTTTCCTCAACAAGAAGTCACAGCTTTGAAAAAAAAAAGTCACAGCTTTGTTTCCCTCAGTTTCCTTCTTTGTGATATGATGATCTGTAGCTGTATTTGAATTCTGAAGACTGTCAAGAGCTCTAAATGAAATATCAATAGAACATTTATCATTCCTTGGAAGAAGGGAACCCCTTAAAGACAATGAAGCATTACATACTCTGTCTGTGGTCTCCAAGTCTTGAAGCATTATAGAATCATCTATGGAACATTTACTATTTTCAATGTGACCCCTAGAAGACCATAAAAATGCAATAATTGGTTTAAGTATTGATTCCTTTGGTAATAACCTACCTCCTAAAGAAACAAGCAGAAATGGCCACATTGGGAATTTTTCCTCCAAAATTCTACTTCTGCATTCATGACCATGTTTTATTCCTATGCTTCCCTCCTTCTCAGCAACACTTTATTTAAAATGGCACATTAAATATTACTAAACTGCATCCAAATGGCTTCACTGTGTATGCCATCCATTCATTAATACCAAATGAGATCACTAAAATTAGTGGTACAGTACAAAATCCCAGATTAATTAATAACGACAGGATGTCTACCATGAGGCTCCTGCTCCCCTGGGGTGAGTGTATAGTCAATAAAAGAAAAAAGGACACATATGGGGAGAGCTTGCTGGTAATGGGAAAGACAATGTAGGGTAACACAAATGATTAAACATCGAAAATTCAAAGCATCTAGCAGAAGCTGCAAACAATCAGTCTTTTTATCTTTCAGGAGCAGCCTGGGAAGCAGGCTCTTAATTCAAGCTCTGCACGATTGCTGAGCAATGCCAAATAAGGGACGATAGAGTTGCAGAGGATGCAAAATGGGAAATGGGTGATTAAGCCTCATTTGAGTTTTAAAATTGAGATCCTTGGAAGAGCTCCAGAAATGGACAATAATCACATTTACATCTACCTAGATGAAAATTAGGAACGTTATTGAATCTCTGTCTGGTGTGGAACACTTCAGGAAAAAAATTCTCAGCTCCCAAATAGACTTCATGTGGTCTGATGTCTTCAGCAAGACCCTGAAATAGAGCACCTGCTGCTACTCTGGATATTAATAGCTTAGTCTCTTACTTTTCCTTTTGTTGCAACACCAGAAACCAAGAATACAAGAAGCACAACACCATGTTTGCATTAGAAAGTTCACCTTTTCTAAATGTAATCTGAAGGAGTGTGAGGGCAGAGAGAGGAATCTCATTTGGTTTCTAGAACTCAGATTAATATTGCTGTATTTTTTTCCAAGTTAATTTTATTAATGTTTCCACACATTGTAAATAATGTGGACAAGAGAGTAAAGGAAACGATAGAATGTATCTGTTTATTACAGAGGTTGTTAACATCAGCAGCAACAGCAGTAGTCTCTAGATCTCATTATCAGTCCGTATCCCAGGCTTCTCTTCCTTTCTAAAGCACTGGAAGAATGAATAAGTTCTATTTCTTTAATAGAAGGATTCCAGATATATTTGTTTACATTGGCATCATAAAATGATATTAATACCAGTACATATCCCAGGCTTCTCTTCCTTTCTAAAGCACTGGAAGAATGAATAAGTTCTATTCCTCTAACAGAAGGATTCCAAATATATTTGTTCACATTGGCATCATAAAATGATATTTATTTTACTGTGTCCTATTTGTCCAAATTCATTTTCCCAGGGGCTTAGCTTGGTACAATGGGGGTAAAAAGCTGGATATAGAGTCAGAGGATTTAGGTTCTAATCTTGACTTTGCTCCTTACTATCCATGTGACCTTGGGACCATCACTTAACTCTCTGGGGATCAGTTGTCTCATTTGTAAAATGAAGTAGTTGAACAATTAACGTCTGAGCCTTATTTTACTCATCTGTAAAATGGAGATTGTAATATTTGCACTAGCTACTTCCCAGGGATGTTGTATGGAGAATTTTATAAACATTAAAATGATGTATAAATGTACATTGTTACTATTATTCCTTATTTTAAGCAGAAAGAAAATTTTTTCTTTCTTTGGGGACTGGGGTATTGATATATTATTTCATATCCAGGAATGAATTCAAGTCTGTAATTTTGTTTTGAGATGAGGACCTCCCGGTGTGGGAACTCCATTAATGCAAATTGGTAACACGTATTATTGGTCTGAGAGAATTGTCTGGGCACGGGAAGATTAAGTGATTTGCTCATAGTTACACAGGAACTTATGTATTAGACTTGCTCCAAGGAGGTTAAAAACAATAAACAAGGAGGTATTGGTATATATTTTTATTAAATGTAAACTAAATAGAAATGGATTTTAGGACTTTGGTCCTAAAAGGAGCTCCTGAGATCCCTTTAATTGGGAGTAGTGGTCCCTTGGCAGCTCAGGCATTGATGAGGGCAGTGACATTTGCCAGAGGGTAACAATTTAGACATAATTACCAGTTGTCAATAGCAAGAACATGGTACCCCACCCTGCTAGGCGATAGCCCCACTGGCAGTGGTTACAGAGCAGCTAGGCGGCACCATAGTGCATAGAGTACTACATCTGGAGTCAGGAAGACTCATCCACCTGAGTCCAAACGTGGCCTCAGACACTTATTAGCTGTGTGACCCTGGGCAAGTCACTTAAACCTGTTTGCCTCAGTTTCCTCATCTATAAAATAAGCTGCAGAAAGAAATGGTAAACCATTCTAGTATCATTGCCAAAAAAACCCAAAATCAGGGCAGCTAAGTAGCGCAGTGAATAGAGCACCAGCCCTGGGGTCAGGAGGACCTGGGTTCAAATCGGGCCTCAGACACTTAACACAAAACTAGCCATGTGACCTTGGGCAAGTCACTTAACCTCAATTGCCCTACCTTCCCTTCTCCAAAAAGCAAAACAAAAAAAAAACCAAAAAAACCCAAAAAAACCCCAAACAAACAAATAAAATGGGGTCACACAACAAAGCAATGACTACATTGACAATAGCAAGATAATGGAAAGAAAGTGACTCCTTATTAATACCATAGGAAACAGGGGACAATAACCTGAGCAATGACAACAGGCAGCAGCCCTGATAACTACAAGTAATGAAAGAGTGGAAAGGGCCTAGTTTACTGACCTTTGCCAGGAAGGCTAAAGGTAATGCAGGCCCCAGCCAAATGGAATGGTTTTTAGACTCTGACACAGAATTCCTGAAACTTCAGGTACTGCCTTTAATTTTCTTTCTGCCAACTTTTACTTGCTTTTACTTTGATGGACTGCCTTATAATCACCTTGAGAACAGTTTTTTATCTGGGGCTATTTATATTATTGAAGGGATGAGCCATTTAAGCTTTCAGGCTCTCAGAGAGCCGTCCTAACAAATATTGAAACAGTACAAAGTTGCAAGGAGAAACATTTAGGCTTATGATAAGGAAACTTCCTGACAATTAGTTATCCCAATGGAGTGTTAGCTGCTTGGGGTGCTGATGTCTCTTCCCTTACTGGAGATCTTCAGACTAAGAAGGGACTTAAGAAAGGATCATGGAAGACCCTGATTTTCTTACACCATGATAGCAGAAGATAATGGTAATGGGAATTTGAAGATCTTCCCTGCCTAATAGGCCTAATGTGGTGGAGGCTGTAGTGGGAGAAGCCTGTGTTGGGAGGAGCTTGCTGAAAGGTGGAGCAGAGCCCACAGGAAGTTGTTAGTGCTAGACGGAGGAAAGGATGTACCCAAGGAGATAGATAGGCTTGTGACTTTGTTTTCCCCCTGCTGTGACAAGTCGACTTGTGTTTGTTTATAGGAAGGCTAAAGGATGATGTGGTTCTCTGCTGTGCTATGGTGCATTAACTTTGTTACTATGATGGATTTGGTTTCCTGGTGTTGGGATCTGGCTTTCTGGTGTCTGAATAAATGTTTTGCTTCTGTCTGTTATATGGAGAGTCTGTTGTATTTTGTGATTCAGAATTATGTTCAGCATATTTGTAGTCACCATCGGTGCTATAAATATTGCATTGGTGCTACACAGATAGATTTAAGAGCAGTAAAAGGTTGGAAGAAGAATGAAATCAAAATATCCTCAGGGTTCAAAATTGTGATTTTAGTTCTCCATAGAGAAAATAACTGTGTATATACAAGTTGTTTATGGAGTTAGGATCTACAGCTGCCAGGAGATAAGTGATAGTAATAGTCTGAATTGATTTTAAAGACATTGACCAGACAGGCTTGAATCACAGAGTACTAGACAAAGGTACATATATTTATAGACATTTCTGTTTCATGAGTTCCAAATGAACTTTTGGATCTCATAAAAACTATATTTCTCTTCCCAAACTACTTTATAGTAGAGTCTTAGAATAGTATCTAGCATTTATATAATGCTTTTCAGTTTGCAAAATGCTTTACACACATTATTTTATTGTATTCTCACAAGAAACTTGGGAAATAAGAGCTTATTATCCCCATTTAAGGAAACTAAGGCAGACAGTGGTTAAGTGATTTGCCTGGGGTGACACATCTACTGAGTGTCTAAGGCTAAATTTGAACTCAAGCCTCCCTGACTCCAAGGTCAGTTCTCTATCCACTGTGTTGCCCAGAGATTTCATCCTCAAGCCCAAGTGGGGTTTCCACAAGAATTAGAATACATTTTAGGGAAATGGTTTTCTTTTGAGCGTGATATAATCAATCCATTCAATACATATTTGATAATAATTTCTTAGAGTACAAGTTCTTCTTCTTATTATTAGAGGTAATATAGCATAATGGAGAAAAAGTCAATTTAAGAGTTATGAAAACCTGAGTTCAAGTACCTTTTATGACCATGCTTGATACCCCTGGTGTGGCCTTTAGAGGGTTGGATGGAATAAGGAGGACTGGAATTCAAATCCTGAAATACACGTTATGCAGTGGTGTAGGCAGCTGCTGGAAGGCTATTAGGTGATGGCTGTTTCCTAAGCATTAATATGTTCCTTTGATGATAGAACATGGCTGTTGGGCATATGAATGCAAGATATGAGATTAATCCTCTGGGTTTTTGTGAAGGGCTTGCTACTTATACAAAGAGATTAATGTATGTTTTCAGATGTGAATTGGATATAAGAATGAGGATGAAGATGAGTTCCCTTGGCCCCTACCAGTTAAAGATCACTGAGATGGAGGTCTTACACAGGCCATTGTTGGAATATTGGAGCCAGCATGCTCTGCTAGTATTTTGACTCTTGAGAATGAGTGACTAGAATATTCCCATGTAACTATATCAGCATTTGGGGAATAATGAGGCAAGAGCCCCAATAGATATCATATCTGTTTGGAAGATTTCTCTTTTACATTTTTTAAAATTATGAACTTTATCATCAAAAACAAATATTCTAACATAACAAAGAATAACAAAAAGGGAAACTGTTTATGAAACTGTGACCTTTTGTTGGTATAGTGTTTTAGTATATATTAAATTGAACAATGTAGTAACAAAATCATCCTGTCTGTATTCCCTTCTAAACTTGTTTTCTTCTGTGTGTTTTTAAATGGTTTATTAATGCTCATTTCTTTCTTTTTTTCCTATTTCATCTATTTTATCCATTCCCCAAATGGGGGATATCCACTTTGTTTTGCCTGAAAAAGTTCTGACTATCCAGCAGTCTCTACACTGGAAAACTACTCACTCAACAGAGTTTGGGGATTATTTGAGAGTCAGGGTGAGGGGAGATGAGCAGAGTGTCACCAAAAAAACAAAAACAAAAACTTGCTCCTATCTCTGGTCTTCAACACCATGCTTCTGCTACCATTTCACCCTGGAACTTCCCTCATTTCTCCATTTCCATTTCTCTATTCCCAACATTTCTCCACCATGGCAGCTCCCTTCTTCCATTAGTTCCTCCTGGGGCCCCTCATTTGGGGAGGGTCCCACTGTGGCCAACCTTCATTTACTAGCTCTTCTTCTGACTTCATCTACCCATCCTCTCCTTTTCAGCTCCCTTTTATGCACTGTCTTCCCCCATTAGAATGGAAGCTCCTTGAGGGCAGGGACTTTCTTTTTGCTTATATTTATATCCTCAGTCCTCAGCAAAGTACCTGGCACACAGTAAATGCCTAATAAATTCTTGCATCCGTGCCTCATCTTTCTGACTCCTCTGCTTCTGTTAATGGCATCATTTCCCTTTGTTGTTATTGTTTCAGTCATGTCCCACTCTTGGTGACCCCATCTGGGGTTCTTGGCAAAGAAATTAGAGTTGTTTGCCATTTCCTTCTCCCACTTATTTTTACAGATAAGAAAACTGAGGCAAACAGGGTGACTTGCCTAGGGTCATGCAGTTAGTAAATGTCTGAGGCCAGATTTGAACTTATGTCTTCCTTTCGGGCCCAGCTCTCATTGTTTCCCCAAGTCACCAGGATTTGAAACCTTGGAGACCTTTTTTACTGCTTCCTTACCTTTGCCTCAAACCTCCATCTAATTAGTTAAGTCTTATCATAATTCTTCCACTTGATACCCCCTTTACATTCACTGCTACCAATACAGGGCTCTTCTTCATTATTTCTTGTCTGGACAGGAAGTGATAGCTTCCTAACTGGTCTATCCCCACTCCAATTCATTCTACATAGGCTGCATGGAGTTATTGACCTAATGTACTTCTCTGATCACTTCACTCACTTCCTTAAACTCCTCCAAAGCTCTTTCTTGTTCACAGAGTTAAATCCAGACTCCTTAGCTTGGCATTCAAGACCCTATCTGCTTTGAGCACAGTCTACATTTCCAAAGTTATTTCTAGAGGAGTGCTGATAAATGTTTAATGGGAGGAGCAACTATTCATGACACAATTTTAAGTTTCATCTGCAAAGTTAACATTTTCTCCACCATCAACCTACAATATCAATAAAAGTCATAAATGAAGCCCTGATTTGTAGCATCTACTGATTTCTAAGGTATAAATATTCATGCTGAACATTTAACAACCATGTCTCCGGAGTCATGGTTATCTCCCATTACTCCTCTATAGATAACTCAAAGGACTTCCAAAGCAGAGAGTCAAATGAGATATTTATAAAGCACTTAGCACATTTCCGGGCACATGGTAAACACTTAACAAATGCTTATGCCATTCCCTTTTTCTTATCTGTACTTCCTGGTTTCTGTGCCTTTACCAGTACTGCACCTATGCCAGAACTGTCCTCCCCCATTCTATCTCTGCCTTTAAGAAAAGATAGAAAAGTTTCAGGAATAAATGAGGGGAAGATGGTCATTTTCAAGGTACCAAATTGTACCAATTGTACCAAAGATGGTACAATTTTTAAAGGGAAGCATTGCACAAGGCAAAAACTCCCATCTACCTGCCTCAGGACTGCCTCTAACTGACAGCATTTAAAGCCCAATCTATCCATATTTGAACTTACCATCTTCCTCCCACACCCAATTCCTCTTCCTAAGTTCCCTATTTCTGGGTGAATGAGACAGTTTCTTTGCCTGATCTCTGCAAAGTGAGAGGCTTTTTATTCCAGATCCCAACCTCCACTGACATCTACCTTGATGTCATTCTGCCTACTGAATCTTCCAGCTGCCTAGTTCTTATAATACTGTGATTTCAGTTAATGTAAATTTTTTTTAAATTCTCTTGGATGGTCACCATCCTTGAGTTAGTTATTCAGTAAAATACAGAAATACCAACTGCCTCTTTCCAAATCCACTGTATGATGAAGAGACTTTGAGCATACTCCACTGGCCTTCATACCATTTAGTTTGAAAAAAAGATGCCATCTTGAAAAGAAATCCTTTTGACTTTACAATTTCTCCATTTTATTTTCTTTGCTCGGCTTTCATAGAAAGGACTTTTTATGCTTTTTTTTTTCTTTTTCTAGGAAAATTTTCAGCCTTTTTTTTTCTTAACACATGCTGGTATGATTTATTTACTTGATGTCCTAGGACTGTGTACAAAGCTTCCACTGGAAGTTTATTTTTTCAGTTACTGACTAAATGTTTCCCTATGACAAATCATCTCACCTAATAAAAAATTGTCCACTTAGTTTCAATTTTTCAGTTGTGGCTAACAAGAGTTTTCCATTCAATATCTTACCTGAAGGTGAATGATTTTGATTCCAGATATATTTGTGCCTGTTCTCACCCCTAGATTGTCCTTACCAACCTCTTCTTAATTCTACCCTTCCTTAAAGGAAGAGATGGAATGGAAGAGGCAGTTTTGGCATGGGAATCACCAAGGTAAAAGTTCAGAGGTCAGAAAGTAATGGGCATGTTTGGGAAACACTGTAAAAGTTCCATTTGAGTTATCTGCCAAAAGAATAGTGGAAGATAACCTTGAAAATGTAGGCTTTGGCTAAAGCTGACAAAGTCTTAAATTCAAGGCTAAGCAGTTTGGACTTAATTTAGTATGCAAAAGAGCTCCACTGAGGATTTTCACCGGGTGAATGAGTAGTTAGATGACTCAGGCAGAGAGAGAGACTTCAATTTTAAAACATTTCTTCTCTTCACATCTTCCATTTCCCCCTCAAAGATATTTTAATTGTTCACACCAAAGGTCCTCCAAATTAGCTTTTGATTTTCCTTTTAACTTTGTTTTCCTATCAACTTTTTTTTCCCCAGTTGCCAGTTGAACATCTGTGTGAGAAGTATATATAGTAGCTGTTTCAGGCAAAACTGACTTAGTTGCAAAAGCCCTCATTTTTATGGAGGGTAGATTATATACTTGACCCTTTAAATTTCTTGGTCCGTAAATCTTCCATGTTCATCAAAGAGTATTTAATGTAAACCTTTATGTAATACTATAACTTAAGGCAACTGAGATAATACAAAATGTAAGTATCCAGTCTTCTTTCGTTTTTTTTTTTTGTTTGTTTGTTTTTTCTTTTTTTGGAGGGCAATTGGGGTTAAGTAACTTGCCCAACGTTAGGTGGCTAGGTTTTTGCTTGTGTGTGTTACATGTCTGAGGTTGGATCAGAACTCAGGTCCTTCTGACTCCAGGGCTGGTGCTCTACTCACTGAGCCACCTAACCACCCCAGCATCCAGTCTTCTTATACCTTACTCTCCAATATGTACTATTCAATCCAGAGACACTGGCCTTCTGGCTTTCCACAATTAAGACACTCCATTTCTAGGCTTGGGGCATTCTCTCTGGCTGTCTCCCCTGCCTGGAACACTCTTGTTCCTTAATTCCCCACCACTGATTAATTTAGTCCCAATTAAAATCTCACCTTGTACAGAAAGCCTTCTCCAACCTTTTTTAATTCCAATGCCTTCCCTCTGTTATTTATCCTGTATATAGCTTGTTTGTATATATTTGTTCATATGTTGTCACCTCATTAAACTGAGGGCAAGGGATGTTGTTTGTCTCATTTTGCATCTCCAATGCTTAGCACAGAGCCTGGTATGAAATAGGCTCTTAAAATTGTTTGTTGATTGATCCTGGGACACACTTACTTTTTTCTGCAATTCTGTGTACTTTGACTCACAATCCTCCAATAACTTATGTATCACAAGAGGACAGTCCATGTGGAAAGGTTACAACATACTGCCACAGCCCATGCCCCTGAAATAGTTGTTGGGAGAAAACAGACCCTGAAAAGTAGAACGAAGCTGCTGTTATATTAGACTAGGCAGCTCCAAGGGACTTGGAGTCAGGATGACATCAAGGAGTTCAAATCCTCCCTCTGACACTTCTGAGCTATATAATCCTAGGCAAGTCAGTTAAACTCTCTGTCTCAGTTTTATCATTAGTAAAATGGGAATAATAATAGCACCTACCTCACAGGGCTGTTGTGATGATAAGGTAAACTTATATGTGTGAAATGGGTTTTTTAAGGTTTATTAAATTTATTTTTAAAATCGTAAAACATTGGGGGGGTAGTCAAGATGGCAGAGTAGAAACAGGACTTCCCCAGGGCTCTGGCTTCCATCTTCCCCTATTTATGTAAAAGGGGACTCTAAACAAACTTTGGAGCTACAGAACCCACAAAATGACACAGAGAAACTAACCTCCCACTGAGGACAGCCCAGCAGCCTGGCAGGGAGCAGCCAGCTCAGCACTCTGACAGCCAAGCCCAGGCCCAAGTGAGCCAGAGGTTTTAGCCCCAGTGCAGCCGGACCAGCAAGCAGCTGGAGGGATTCCAGAACACCAGCAGCTGTGGCATTTCCAGAATTATCAACACAGAGATTTCAAGAACAAAGTGAGAGGTCAGTGCATTGTGGACTTTGGGACTAGTGGGGAGAGCATCAGCTTTTTCGCCCACGGCTAGAAGCCACTAAAATGCTTCACAGCCAGGGCCAATTGCAGCTTCAGCTCCTGGCCTGCAGACTGTAGGGGGACCAGGCAATCAGTCTGGGTGGGGTAATCACTCTTGCTTTAACCTTCTTGGATCTGGATTGCAGTCTGGGGTAGAGATCCTGGGGTATGTGACCAGCTTGCCAGAGCATGTGGAGGCTTCAGAGAGGACACCAAACTAATACCTCCAGCAGCTGAGAAAACCCCAGTGTTTGTGATAGAAGCTCCCCTGTCTGGTGGCAGAATGCTACTGTGGCAAAAAGCCCAAAAGTTAAGTAATTGAGTGGCAAAATGCCCAGGCAAAGGAAGCAAAACAAACAGAAGAATCCAACATTAGAATCCTATTTTGGGGACAAAGAGGATCAAAGCATGGAACAGGAGGTAAGACAGTGAAATCAGAACTCCTGCACCAAAAGCTTCAAAAGAAAATACGAGCTGGTTACAGGCCATAGTGGACCTTAAGAAATAGATAAGAGAAGTGAAGGAAAAATTGGGAAGAGAAATGAGAATGATGCAAGAAAAATATGAAATGAGAGTCAACAGCCTGACAGAAAATAACACCTTAAAAATAGACTAACTCAAATGGTACAAGAGGCTCAAAAAGGCAATGAGGAGAAGAATGCCTTAAAAAAACCAAATTTGCCAGATGGAAAAAGAATCTCAAAAGTTCACTGAGGAGAGTCTTTCCTTCAGAATTAGATTGGAGCAAATGGAATCTAGTGACTTTATGAGAAATCAAGATGCTGTTAAACAGATCCAAACAATTGAAAGAATAGAAGGCAATGTGAAATATCTCATGGAAAAAACCACTGATCTGGAAAATAGATCCAGGAGAGATAACTTAAAAATTATTGGACTACCTGAAAGCCATGATCAAAGAAAGAACCTAGAAATCATCCTTCAAGAAATTCTCAAGGAAAATTGCCCTGGTGTTTTAAACCCAGAGGGCAAAATAGAGCTTGAAAGAATCCACCAATCACCTCCTGAAAAAGATCCCAATAAGAAAACTCCTAGGAATATTATAGCAAGGTTCCAGAATTCCCAGATCAAGGGGAAAATACTACAAGCAGCCAGGAAGAAACAATTTGAATATTGTGGAAATAAAATCAGAATAGCACAGGACCTGGCAGCTTCTACACTGAGGGATTGAAGGGCATGGAATATGATATTCCAGAGGGCAAAGGATGTGGGATTAAAACCAAGGATCACCTACCCAGCAAAACTGAGTATCATGTTTCAGGGGAAAATATGGTCATTCAGTGGAAAAGAGGACTTTTAAATATTCTTGATGAAAAAACCAAAGTTGAATAGAAAATTTGACATTCAGACCCAAGAAGCAAGAGAAGCATGAGAAGGTAAACAGGAAAAAGAAATCATAAGGAACTTATCAAAGTTGAATTATTTACATTCCTACATGGAAAAACAATAATTGTAACTGATGAAACCTTTCTCAGTATGAAAAAAGTTGAAGGAAATAGAAGGCATATGAATACATATGTGAATGTGTGTATATATGTTGACAGGTATAAATAGAGTGCACAGGAACAATTTAATAGGAAGAGACGATACTTAAAAGGTGGAATTAAGAGGTGAGAGGGGAATATAATGAGAGATGAGGAGAGACAAGATGGGGTAAACTATCTCATATAAAAGAGGTAAGGGAAAATGGGTACAATGGACGGGAAGAGCAGGAAGGCAACAGGGAATGGGTCAGCCTTATTCGCATTGAATCTGGCACAGGGAGGGAATGATATACACACTAAATATGGTATCTCACCCTACAGGAGAGTAGGGGGGAAGAGGTTGAGAGGAAGGATGATGGAAGGAAGGGAAGGCTGGGGGGGGAGGGAAGTTGGAAGCACCCACTTTTGAAAAGGGACAGGTCCAAAGTAGAGAATAGAACAAGTGGGAGGTGGTATAGGAGGGAGGGAAATATAACCCGTCTTTTATTATAATATATGTACTATGGTACAACCTGTACTGAATTGCTTATTTTCCCAGTAAGGGTGGGTGACAAGGGAGGAAGGGAATGAATCTGGAATTCAAAGTTTTAAAACCAAATGTTTTAATGTATATATATATAATAGTATATATATATAATAGTATATATATAATAATATATATAATATATATATATATATATATATATATATATATATATATAATTATTAATACTATTTTACCTGTAATTGGGAAATAAGGCACTGGGGCATAGAGATCTACCATGCCCTACTGGAAAAGTCAAAGGGGGTATAGGGGAAGATATGGAATAGAGCAAATTGGAGGAGGGGATATCTTGTGGGATCTCTATTTTGGGGATGTGGGGAGGGGGAAAATGGGGAGAAAATTTGTAACTCAAAATCTGGCAGAAATGAATGATGCAAACCAGAAGTTAATAAAGTATTTGGGAAAAAACCAACAATAGGAAAAATAACCATAAAACATCTCTTACAAAATATCATTACATTCTGCATTCTACATTCTGCTCTGAATGAATGCCAGGGAGATGGGAAATAATGATACTCTTTCTCCCTTGTTCCACCTCTTTAGGCTTCCCCCCTCCCAATTACAGTGACCACAAAGCAAAGTGTGCACAATAATGACAGGAATGTTTTTTTTTAAACCACTCACAATGAACAAAAATAAAATTCACTCTCGCTGCTGCTATTTCAAAATTTCAATGGTAGTTTTGTCTTCCCTTTCCCCCAACCTGTTTGTAAGGAACTAAAACATTACACCCAGTGAACAGAAAAGCTCTCACTACATCTCAGGTGCAGAACATTTATAAAGCAGAGGAATGTTGTCATTTTAAACAAAAGCAGATTTTTTTTAAAAGATGCAAAATTCCTTCAGTTCTTCACTAGTCTTAGAAAAACTTCCCAGAATTCTACTTCATTACTTGTGGTAAATATTGCACATTCTGTATCTGGTCCAATGTTTTTGTAATAATTTGATTCTCAGATCCTTCCAAAAGTTAATCAATTATGGTTAATACTCTGGATTCATAACACATTTGTTTGATTTGCTAACCACCTTTTTAAATAATAGATTCATCCAAATGTTTGGGAATAGTTTCTTGTGTTATAATAAAAGGTCCACCAAGATCATTGTATGAGTCACAGCTTCCTGCATAGGAATAATTATACCTAGAACCACTATATGGTGCCTAAGTCATCTGCCATTCAGAGGGACTCCATGTATCTATTGCAGAGCCCCTAGTCTCATCCATACAAAACCATGCCATCTTAACTATCACCAGATATTCCTCTTCTGTCATAAACCATAAGAGCTCTTCCTTGAGAATGATTGTGGAAGTTTTCAAGCTCTGTAATCATCGCAGCCACCACATTCACCTCAGCCAACACCACCCAAGAGGAGGTGGATGACCCACATGTACAAAAATATTTATAGCAGCTCTTTTTTGTGGTGACCAAGAATTGGAAATTGAGATGATGCCAATCAGTTGAGGAATGGCTGAACAAGTTGTGGCATATTAATATAATGGAATACTATTGTGCTATAAGAAGCAATGAACAGGCAGACTTCAGAGAAACCTGGAAAGACTTATATGAACTGAGCTGAGTGAGGGAAGCAGAACCAGGAGAACATTATACACAGTAACAGCCATAGTGGGTGAGGACTGATTTTGATAGACTTATCTGTTTCTCAGCAATGCAAGGACCTAAAACAATTCCAAAGGACCCATGATGGAAAATGCCAGCCACATTCAGAGAAATAACTATGGAGTCAGAATGCAGAATGAAGTAAACTATTTTCTTTTTTGCTTTATTTTCTTTTTTTTCTTTTCTCGTGGTTTTTCCCATTTGTTATAATTCTTCTATGCAATATGACTATTATGAAAATATGTTTAATAGGAATATATAGAGAGTCCATATAAGATTACAAGCCATCTTGGAGAGGGAGAGGAAAAAATTTAAAACTTATGTAAGTGAATGTTAAACTAAAGATAAATAATTTAATAAATTGGGGGGGAAGAGGAGGTGGTAGGAGTTCTTGACAAAGACTCATGCCATTATATTCCCTTCTAGATGGGGGCATAGGAAGGGACAGCATTTCATCAAAGCCTCCTCTTTCCCACATGGGAATTCTATAGGGCATCTTCATCAATCATCAAACATCATTGTAAAACTACCATACACATAGGTTTTACCATAAAAATTGGGATCATACAGTTATGTATATCCTTTGAGGGGAGACTCAGATATATGATCTAGTATGATCTTTATGCACTCTATAATGCTCTCAGACTTTCCACCAATAGGAATAATGAAGAAAGCGTTCCTGGAAAAGCTTGTTAGCTGTCAAAATATTCTCTTTAAATTCTTTGATTTTAGCCCCTTTGACCCCAATAACTCCTCCTGCCAGGTTCTAGTGAATCAATAGTCTTAACTCACAGTTAAAAGTTACTTCTTTTACAGTAACAAAACTCTTCCAAGGGAGAGATGATTTTCTTCAGAATTTCTCCAATTGTTTCAGAATCAGCACTGATACTGAATATGTGCTCAGAGTCACTGCTGTCCAGGGCTGAAGAAACACTGGCATTGTAGTCTGTCGTTGTTATTGTTTGGTTACTTCAGTTGTTTCCAACTCCTCGTGACCCCATTTGACGTTTTCTTGGCAAAGATACTCAAGTGGTTTGCCAATATTTCCTTCTCCAGCTCAGTCTACAGATGAGGAAACTGAGGCAAACTAGAGTTAAGTGACTTGCCCAGGGTCACAGTAACTGAGGCCAGATTTGAACTCCAGAAGAGAAGTCTTCCTGACTCCAGGTCCAGTACTCTCTATCCATTTTGCCACCTAGCTGACCATTGTAGTCTATACAAATTGCTTTAATTTACCTCCTTTCCCAATCACTGCTCCAACATCCTTATTTTGAAGCTAAATGCATTCTTCAACCATCAGCCTACACCTCCTACATATCTTCAGCAGGACACTCACCAAATTTTGTCATTGGTTTTGGCATTCAGGAAGGTTTCTTCTGACTGCTTAGTCTCCATTTTCTTAAATTATATAGGTAGACAAATCAGATACAATGTGAAATAGCCTCTAAAGAGTTTTACCAACCTTGATGTGCTAAATACCTGCTAGTTATTATTGTTATGCTAGCTATAAAATCTAAGATCCTGCCCAACTCTACAATCCTGTTCAGAATCCATGACTCTATAGCATGGAGCCAAGATTTATGGGAGGCATAGCAAAATGGGAATATTTAGAAGTTTAAGGAGATCCTAGAAATCCAAGTTGGAGAGCAGGAACAGCTGCATGGTGGCGACAGGGGCAACTATGTTAATGGGGTAAGATGAGACCAGCTACATCCACTTAGTATAGGCCGTCATCATGGCTCCTCCCTCCTAATATCTAAAATCTGCTGCTAAAAAAATCATGAAGAGCAGCTGCAAGTGAGTAGTAGTACCCATAAAGTGAATTACATCATCTTTGTAGGGTGAGTAATGTGGGATATGGGAAAAGAGGATGGGAAATATTGAATGCTATCTATGCCTGCTAAAATCTTCAAAGAATGCAGAATTCTCTTGGAGGCATCATAATAGAATGGAAACAGCATTGGATTTAGAGTCAAAAGATATGGGTTCAAATTCCAGCATTGCCACTTAAAACCTACTTGATTTGGGGCAAATCACTTCCTATCCCTTGGACTTAATTGTAGGAAATTATTAAATTTTCTACATTATACTATTAAGTGATGTAGAAAGAGTTGGAACTGGGAGATCTGGGTTTGAATCCCAGTTTAAAACTTACTAGCTCTTTGAGATTAAGTCCTTTTCATCATTGTGGACTTTGTAAAACACAGATAGATACTTAGACTAATTCACAGAGCTATTGTGAGGATTAACATTGCTATTTGTAAATATCTAATTGATACATAAATGGTTATACTAATAATAACTAACAGGTTAAGAATTTACCCAGTGCCATTTTAACCTGAGCCTCAGTTTCTTCAGCTATAAAATGGGGATAATGTTATTGACCCTACTGACTTCATAGGGTTGTTATGAGGAAAGCTATGGTAAACCATAAAGCCTATAATTATTATTTCAAGAATATTAGAAAGTATTTTTTCCTGAGGACCTATGGTGTTCCTCCTACAAGAGGCAGTCATCTGATTTTCTTCTTATAGTGCATACTCTGAAAAGAATTTGCAGAAAATATCCCAATGGAGAGACTGTACATCCTTCATTTTAGAAGAGAACCAATGACATCATGACATCACAGGGTGATATCTTGACTTGCTCATGAATTAGATTTAAATGAAACAGAGTTGCTCAGTCTTGAGCCTCACTCTCTCTTCCAGAATCACTCAAGTCCAGTAGCAGGACAAATATCAAGATGACTGGTGATGGTCCAGGATGCAGTGGATGACTTTGGAGTCTTTGATACCCGACCAAGCTTTAAGTGCTCTGTGGTGCCTGCTTCAGCTGCCTTCATGGCTGTTGGAACAAATTGTTCTCATCTGCCTGTTCTTCCAGGGGATGTCTTGGGGCAGACATCTAACAAGCTTGGGGCACACATCTCCCTGACTCACCGATGGGTTTGAGTGCCATTGGTTACCCTCAGCCAGTGTGTAAAGATGGTTTTACTAGGGTGTGGGGACTACATATGCTGCAGAATCTTGGAAAATGAATATAGAAAGCAAGTGATGTCAACCTCTTATATTTGCTATTACTAACAAAGCCTTGAGCTTAGGCATGCAAAGCACAGGTGCCCAGCAGGACATTAATAAACTCCCACAGATGAGCACCACTCAATTTTGGGAAACAACTATCACAGCAGAGAAACCAATGGGGAATGGGGACCCACACTCCACAGAACTACAACAGATGGGCCTGTGTTCTCAGCAACTGAATCCCATACTGGAACAATTAGCATGGAATTGCAGCTACTAGCCTAATGGCCTCCTCTGAGACTACTAATCTCATCAGCCACCTTTCTAAGTTTTCCAATTGATTTAGGACTTTGGGAATTTTTATTATGACTTTTTTTTAAACAAATGCTTTATTAACTTCTGTTTTACATCATTCATTTCCGCCAGATTTTGAGTTACAATCATCCCCCCGCCGTTTTTCCCCTACCCACCCTCCCAGAATAGCAGTCCCACAAGATATCGCTTCCTCCAATCTGCTCTCTCCCATATTTTCTCCCATACCCCCTTCGACATTCCAATTAGAAGAAGGTGAATCTTTGTGTCCCAATTCCTGCACATCTCATCTCCCAAGTACAAGCAAAACAGTATTAACAATAGTATTTATATATATTTGAAACATTTAATGTTAATACCTCGAATTTCAGATCCATTTCCTTCCTCCCTTGTCACCCATTCCCTCTGGGAAGATAAGTAATTCAGTATATGTTGTACATATCTAGCTATGCAAAACATTATCATGGTAGATACATTGTACAAGGCTGCTTATAATTCCCTCCCACTCATCACATCCCCCACCTGGTCCATTCCCTACTTGATCCTGTCCCTCTTCTATAGAAGTGGGTACTATAGTGAGTACTTCCAACCTCCCCTACCCCCAAGGATGCCCTCCCATCCATCATCCCTCCTCTCATCCCCCTTTCCCCTATTCTGCTGCAGTCTGAGATATCCCATTTAGTATGTATGTCATTCTCTCCCTGAACCAAATTCAATGTGAATGTGGTTTTGCCTTTTTGCCTTCCTATTCTCCCCCTTCCTTGCAACCACTTCCCCTTGCTTCTTCTACATGAAAGAGTTTGCCCTACCCTGTCTTTCCCCATCTCCTCTTGCCACTTTCCTCTCTCACCTCATAATTTCACCCCTTGAGTATCCTCCCTTCCCAACAAATTCAACCTATGCCCTCTATCCATATATAACTATAACCATATACACACACATTCACATATGTATTCATATGACCACACACCCTTCTTCCATTATTTTCATAGTGAGAAAGATATCATCACTCACAGTTATTGTTTTTCCATATAGGAATGTAAATAGTTCAACTTTGATAAGTTCCTTTTGATTTCTTTTCCCTGATTACCTTCTCAGGCATCTCTTGCTTCTTGCATCTGGATGTCAAATTTTCTACTCAATTCTGGTTTTTTCCTCAAGAATGCTTGAAAGTCCTCTATTCCACTGAATGACCATATTTTCCCCTGAAACAAAATACTCAGTTTTGCTGGGTAGGTGACCCTTGGCTTCATTCCCAGTTCTTTTGCCCTCTGGAATATCATATTCCATGCCCTTCAAACCCTCAGTGTAGAAGCTGCCAGGTCCTGTGCTATTCTGATTGTGTTTCCACAATATAGAAATTGTTTCTTCCTGGCTGCTTGTAGTATTTTCTCCTTGATCTGGGAATTCTGGAACCTTGCCATAATATTCCTAGGAGTTTTCTTATTGGGATCTTTTTCAGGAGGTGATTGGTGGATTCTTTCAAGCTCTATTTTGCCCTCTGGATCTAAAACATCAGGGCAATTTTCCTTGAGAATTTCTTGAAGGGTGATTTCTAGGTTCTTTCTTTGATCATGGCTTTCAGGTAGTCCAATAATTTTTAAATTGTCTCTCCTGGATCTATTTCCAGGTCAATGGTTTTTCCCATGAGATATTTCACATTGCCTTCTAATCTTTTATTTATTTGTATCTGCTTAATAGCATCTTGATTTCTCATAAAGTCATTAGCTTCCATTTGCTCCAGTCTAACTCTGAAGGAATGAATCTCCTCAGTGAGCTTTTGAGATTCTTTTTCCATCTGGCAAATTCGACTTTTTAAGGCAGTCTTCTCCTCATTGCCCTTTTGGGCCTCCTTTGCCATTTGAGTTAGTCTATTTTTTAAGGTGTTGTTTTCCTCAGTCAGGCTGTTGACCCTCATTTCATACTTTTCCTGCATCCTTCTCATTTCTCTTTCCAATTTTTCCTCCACTTCTCTTATTTGGTTTTTAAAGTCCTTCTTAAGGTCCTCTATGGCCTGCAACCTGCTCATGTTTTCCCCTGGGGCTTTTGGAGCAGGACTTCTGACCTCACAGTCCTTTTCCCGCTCTATGCCCCCAAAATAGGAGTCTAGGGTTGCATTTTTCTGTTTCCTTTGCCTTGGCATGTTGCCACTTAATTACTTGACTTTTGGGCTTGTTGCCACACTATGGCTTTTGCCACCAGATAGGGGAATTTTCATCCCGAACGTGTGGGAGGGCAACTTCCATTTCTGGCAAGCTGTAAACCCACCCACAACTTCCACCCCAGATCACAATCCAGATCCAGGGAGGTTATGGCAAGAGTGATTACCCCCCCAAGACTGATCACTGGATCTCCCTACAGTTCGCAGACCAGGATCTGGAGCTGCCTCTGAAAACTACAAAATGGCGTCTCTCCTCAGTGGCTTCTAGCCCCCAGGAGAGGAAGCTGATGCATTCCCCAAATACTGGTCCCAAAGTCCATAGGGCACTAACCTCTCACTTTGTCCTAGGCATATCTGTGCTGATAATTCTGGAGTCTCCACAACTACTGGTGTTCTGGGGTCTCTCCAGCCAGCTGCTGGCCCTGCCGCCCTGGGGCTAAAACCTCGGCTCACACGGACCTGGGCTCGGCTCGGCTCGGCTGAGCTCGGCTCCCTGCACTCTGCGCCCGGTGTGCAGACCACTGCGCTGGTCCTTCCTGCAGGGCTGCTGGGCTGTCCTCAGTGGGAGGTTAGCTTCTCTGTGTCATCTGCGGGTGCTGGGACTCCAGAGGTTGTTCAGAGTCCCCTTTTACATAGTTTGGAGGGAATCACTATTATGACTCTTTTTAAAAAATCTGGACTTGTAATTTCATTAATGTGGGGAACTCTCAAAAGGAGAAACTCCCTCTATCAATACGAATAGCTACCTCTTATTTATAGTCTGAGAGAACTGTCTGGGGCACCAAGCGGTTAGCTTAGTCAAACAAGAAACATTTCTCAAGCATTTATTATACACTGTACTAAGCACTGGGCATACAAAGAAAAGTATACACACAAAAAACCAAGTAAACAATCAAAGGAAAACTAGAGTTCCTGCCCTCAAACTCCTCATATTCTAAAGAGGAAGAAAATGTACAACTATGCTGATATTCACTGTGTAAATAAAAAAGATATATCTAAGAGAAAGTACTGCCAGTACTAAGGCAAGGACTCCCTATTCAACAAAAATTTATGAGAAAACTGAATATCAGTCTGGAAGAAAATGAACACAGAGCAGTATTTCACAAGATAAATTCTAAGTGGATGTATGACTTAGTTATAAAAGGTAATATAATAGGCAAATTAGAGTCTCATAATCTAGATGTGTGAGAAAAAAACTCAAACTTATAAAAATAAAAACATTTTCCAATTGATAAATTGTCAAAGGGTATGAACAGTTACTTTTTAAAAGAAAAAAAAACCCCAAGTATTAACAACTATATGAAAAAAACATGCTCCAAATCACTAATAAATAAAAAATGCAAATTAAAGCAACTCTGAGGTTCTACCTCACACTGATCAGATAGATGATGTCTGGATAGGGATCAGATAGGGATGTTTGGAGTGGCTTAGGGAAAACAGGTACATTAATACACCATTGGTCCTGCCATTCTTTTTTTTTTTTAATTAAACAAATGCTTTATTAACTTCTGGTTTACATCATTCATTTCCACCAGATTTTGAGTTACAATTTTTCCCCCATTTTTCCCTGCCCACCACCCCAGAATATCAGTCCCACAAGATATCCCCTCATCCAATCTTCTCTCTCCCATATCTTCTCCCATACCCCCTTCGACGTTGCCATTAGGGCAAGGTGAGTCTCTGAGCCCCAATGCCTGGACATTTTATGAAACATTTAATTTTAAAACTTCAATTTTCAGATCCATTCCCTTCCTCCCTTGTCACCCACTCCCTCTGAGAAGATAAGCAATTCAGTAAGTGTTGTACATGTATAGCTATGCAAAACATTACCATAGTAGATATATTGTAAAAGACTGCTTATATTTCCCTCCCACCCATCTCACCTCCCACCTGGTCCATTCCTTACTTTGATCCTGTCCCTCTTTGAAAGTGGGTACTTCCAACCTCCCCTCCCCCCAAAAGGCCCTCCCCTCCATCATCCCCTCTCTCATCCCCTTTCCCCCTACTCTCCTGCAAGGTGAGATATCCCATTTAGTATGTATGTGATTCTCTCCTTGAGCCAGCTTCAATGAGAATATGGTTTTGCCTTTTTGCCTTCCTGTTCTTCCCCTCCCCTGCAACTACTTCCCCTTGCCTCTTGTACATGAGATAGTTTACCCTACCCTGTCTCTCCCCATCTCCTCTTGCCACTTTCCTCTCACACCCCTTAACTTCACCCCTTAAATATCATCCCTTCCCATCAAATTCAACCTGTGCCCTCTATCCAAGTATACCTGTAAACATATGCCCACATATCCTTCTTAAATTATTTTCATAATGAGAAAGGTTTCATCAGACACAGTTATTGTTTTTCCATATAGGAATGTAAATAGTCCAACTTTGATAAGTTCCTTTTGATTTCTTTTCCTTGATTCTCAAGCATCTCTTACTTCTTGTGTCTGAATGTCAAATTTTCTATTCAGCTCTGGTTTTTTCCTCAAGAATGCTTGGAAGTCCTCTATTCCACTGAATGACCATATTTTCCCCTGAAACAAGATACTCAGTTTTGCTGGGTAGGTGACCCTTGGTTTCAATCCCAGCTCTTTTGCCCTCTGGAATATCATATTCCATGCTCTTCAAACCCTCAGTGTAGAAGCTGCCAGGTCCTGTGCTATTCTGACTGTGTTTCCACAATATTGAAATTGTTTATTCCTGTCTGCTTGTAGCATTTTCTCCTTGACCTGGGAGTTCTGGAACCTGGCTATAATATTCCTAGGAGTTTTCTCTTTGGGATCTTTTTCAGGAGGTGATCGGTGGATTCTTTCAACCTCTATTTCCCCCACTGGATCTAAAACATCAGGGCAATTTTCCTTGAGAATTTCTTGAAGGGTGATTTCTAGGTTCTTTCTTTGATCATGCCTTTCAGGTAGTCCAATAATTCTTAAATTATCTCTCCTGGATCTATTTTCCAGGTCAGTGGTTTTTCCCATGAAAAAAAGTGGTTTTTTCACATTGCCTTCTAATCTTTCATTTGTTTGGATCTGCTTAACAGCATCTTGATTTCTCATAAAGTCACTAGCTTCCATTTGCTCCAGTCTAACTCTGAAGGAATGAATCTCCTCAGTGAGCTTTTGAGATTCTTTTTCCATCTCGCAAATTTGGCTTTTTAAGGCATTCTTCTCTTCATTGCCTTTCTGAGCCTCTTTTGCCATTTGAGTTAGTCTATTTTTTAAGGTGTTGTTTTCCTCAGTCAGGCTGTTGACTCTCATTTCATGCTTTTCTTGCATCTTTATCATTTTTCTTCCCAGTGTTTCCCCCACTTCTCTTATCTGCTTCTTAAGGTTTTCTATGGCCTGTAGCCAGCTTGTATTTTCATTTGGGGCATTTGGTGCAGGAGTTCTGACCTCACAGTCCTCCTCCATGCTTTGATCCTCTTTGCCCCTAAAATAGGAGTTGAATTTTTCAATGTTGAATTTTTCTGTTTATTTTGTTTCTTTTGCCTAGGCATGTTGCCACTTAATTACTTGATTTTTGGGCTTGTTGCCACAGTAAGACTCTGCCACCAGACAGGAGAGCTTCCGTCCCAAACGTGGGGTCTTCACAACTTCCACAGGTTGGGTGGCCTCTGTAAAGCCTCCACCTGCTCTGGCACATTGCATACCAACCCCAAACCTCCCCCCCAGACCACAATCCAGATCCAGGCAGTTTAAAGCAAGAGCAATTAACCCCCAGACTGATTGCTGGATCTCCCTACAGTTTGCAGACCAAATGGCTTCTGTGCTGTGTTTCTTCAGCAGTTTTTCACCCCCAGGGAAGAAAGCCAACATGTTCCCCAAATACTGGTCCCAAAGTCCATAGGGCACTAACCTCTCACTTTGTCCTAGGCATATCTGTGCTGATAATTCTGGAATAGCCACAGCTACTGGTGTTCTGGGGTCCCTCTGGCCTGCTGCTGGCCCAGCTGCCCTAGGGCTAAAACCACGACTCATGAGGCCCTGGGCTCAGCTCCCAGAGTGCTGTGCTGTTGGTTCCCAGCTCGCTGTGCTGCCTGCTCTCAGAGTGCTGCGCTCACGGCTCTCTGCAGGGCTGCTGGGTTCTCCTCAGAGGGAGGTTAGCTTCTCTGTGTAGTTCTGTGGGTGCTGGGGCTCCAGAAGTTGTTCAGAGTCCCCTTTTACGTTGTTTGGAAGTTGTGTGGGGCAGAGCACCTTGGAAGTGCTGTTTTACTCCGCCATTTTGGCTCCGTCTTGCCATTCTTAAAAGCAATTTAGAACTATGCCCCCAAAGTTACTAAATTACATATATCTTTTGACCCAGCAACACTTCTTCTAGATCTATACCCAAAACAAGATCAAAGAAAGAGGAAAGGACCCATATAATCAAAACTATGTTGTTTTTATAGTAAGCTAAAAACTGGAAACTAAGGGGATAGCTACCTACTGGAAAACAGGCAGACAATTTATGACATATGAATCTAATGACATTGTGTAGCAAGAAATGAAAAGACACAGAGGTGATTTCAGAAAAAAAAATCTAAGACCTGGCCCTTTGTTCCTGTAATCATAATAATTCGATCTAGCTTATCTTGGATCTGCCATCAGTCTGCTCAGCTTATTTAGAAGTTCTCCATGTTTGCCTTTCCTGGAACATCAGGTTTATGACAGCTCCTAGACCTTTCCCCACATTCAACTTTCCTATCAGAGGTTGCCAAAGACAGTAACCACATCAATGAAGTTAAAAGAGTCTGAATTGAGTAGCAAATATGACATTTGGGGATATTCTTTGGATTTAAATTACTTATGATGTCCCTTATCACCATGAATTAATTTCATTCCAGCAGCTATTGTGTAAGGAATACAATAAATGCTGTAGGAACTGATGTGGAGTGAGGTGAGCAAAAGTCAGAGAATAATTTATTCAGTGACATCATTAAAAAGGAAAATAACTTTGAAAGACTTTAGAACTCTAATCAATACAATAACAAACTATGTTTCCAGAGGATTCAAGATGATGTAAGCTATCCACCCCCAGACCATAAGTTAATGGATTTTGAAATGCATAATGAAATAAATATTTCTGGACATGGCCAATGGAAGCATTTGCTTCATTTAACTATGTATATTGGTTAAGAGGGTTTCTTTTTCTTCACTTTGGGGGAAGGAATTGGAAAGAGGAAGGAAAAAATTGCTTGTTAATTGGAAAAATAATAAAATTAAAATTTTTAAAAAGAATTTTTTTCCTTTCATGAATAAGATCCTTTCTCCAATTTGGTCCTTTATAAAACATGTGTGGAACACATCTGAGGCAGTCCCTGTAGAACTGACACAAGGGAGACAGATCCTGACATATATTTCTAGAAGAACTAGGAATTTGGGGTAGAAGCAAGGGGTAGGGAGAATTATAATTAGTGATTCTGGCACCTAAAGCAACTTCTGCTTGTGGTAAATGGTACAAAATGCATTCAAATCAACTTTGTATTTCATGATGTGAAGCAACCAAGATAAATTCAGTTAAGTTGGACTTAGTTACCAACTATATATAGTGGCTTAAGGGATAGAATCTCAGAGCTAGGAGGAAGTTCAGAGGTTGTCTTGTCTAACTCGTGGCATTCGGAAAACCATGATCTTTATGCTCCTCCAAGGAGGCTTTGGCAAAGTTCCCTCCCACACAACAACAAGAAGAAAGATAGCACTGGAATTACAGCAAAAGAAGGAGGGGAGAGAGGATAGTCTTCCTAGGTAAGAAAAGGGCTTCTCCTGGGAAGGAGATGGAGATGGGTCAGATTAGAGCTTTCTTTGTGGAGAGATGGAGTAAAGGAAGCTCAAATTTTCTACCACTATAACTACTGGGAGCCTGAACTCCTCTTCCTTATTCCTCAACCAGCATCTAAGTTTGCCATCTCCTTCTATTATGCTGAAGGAATAGAGGCAAAGCCTGAGTGGATTCACTTTAGTAACCACTCTGGGGGCAGAACATTATGTAATTTATGTCATTTGTGTTTATTTGAAGGCAATAAATTTTTATCTATGATCCAGCCCAAACTGCTCAGATTGTTGGAGTGAAGACCTGGGATGAAAACTGGGCCCAGGTAACACTAACCTAAACTGTCCTTTTCTCCTTCACACTAGAAAAGGAAGATATCTGGCAAAGAAAATAGTATTCTTCAGGTAAAAAAGGTTTTACATTAATTTATCCTAGTAGTCATTAATAGTATTAAATATATCAAAGTAAGAAATGAATCTGCTTTATCTTTAGAATCTTTAGAAGTGACTCCATTTATTATCCCTTTTATATAAATACATCTGTTCCTTGGGTTTTTGCAGACTCAAATTCTAAGCCTCCTTTCTTCTCTTGTTACATACAGATCGCGTCATTTTCAAGTGCCAGAGCTGAGTGACCCTGTCAACCTTGGTATATTTAAAATAAAAGCTGAGTGGCTCTGGAAATTCAAAAAACATGTGAACAAGCTGAGGTTAATGAATGAGAAAACCATGGTGTTCCAAGACTATGATGATAGAGAAGTTTCGGCAGGTCCTACCAAACTGGAAAGGTTTTCAATTTAGAATTGGTAATAACATTTTCTAACTTAAAGATGGGCTTAGCTAAGTTTGGAGAGGCCACTCATTAGGAGGGATGATTAATTTTCCAACCAAGGCAATTTGCAAATATCTATTAATATGTAGAGGGGTTATAATTTATATTTGTTTCAACAAACATTTAATAAACCCTTACTATGTTTAAGGCACTGAGTTGGTAAAGGGAATATTTATACTTTGGAAATTACAATTCCTTAAAATACTGAAGAATAAGAGTAAGAAGATACTCAAATAATTGTCCCTAGGCTACTCTTTAAAGCCTCCCTACTCCCATCCAGTTAAGGAGGATTTGGCAGTTAGCTGAACAAGGTCCTTTTCCCCTTCTATAGCACTAACTGAACAACCTTATAAACCCAGAAGAGTAGTCAGATGACCAAAGTTCAATACTCCTGGACTTTGCCTCAAAATAGAAACTGGTATTGACTATGAACAACGTCTCATTCCATACATCCAGTTAAGATGACAATGTGAAGGCATGTAAAAGAGCACAGCTCTTGCAGTCACACCTGAGAGGAAAAAAACACCCTCCAATAGAACAGCAAAAAGAGGGAACAAAAGAAAATCTGAAATGCTTTCATCCAATCCATAATTGCAAAAACAACAAGGAGGCAGCAGTGTCTGGGATTGGGGTCACACAAGGGAAACCAGCCCTAAATATAATAAATGGATCTGAGCCCTAAAAGTATGGGTTGAGGGATTGCACCAGGAAAAATATGACTAATGGGGAAAAATGTCAACCACAGTGAAAAAATATCTAACTTAAGAGAAACTCAAGGGGTAAGCCCAGACAGAGAGAATAGATCAGCAAGTACTTAGTAGAGCCACAGAGAAAAAAAATGACTTGGTTACAAGCACTATAAGTATGGCTAGAAGAAATGAAGCAAACGTTAAGAAATGAAATTGAATTAACATAAGAGCTCTAAAATGGGAATGAGGGAGGGAATGGAAGGAGAATAGTTTAGAACAGAAAATGGAAAACCTTGCTTAAGTAATAGAAAAGAGAATGGAGTTATTAGAACTCAATTACTCTATTAAACAAAAAATATACAAATAAAAGTGAATAATTGAAAAAAAAAGAAAATATAAGGTTTCTACTATCAAAAACTGACCCAGAAAACAGATCCAGGAGATATAATTTAAGAATTAATGTAATTTAAGCACACCTGAAAACTATTACCAAACTAATTTCTCACATGGCTGCACTCTGAATTCTCCATGATGCCTTTGGAATTCATTATTGGAAGCTCATTATTGAGATAGCCTCATCATCCTGTAAGATCTTGTTAGCCTTAGTCCTCTACCTCATCACTATCCTTTGACTCTTTGATTGGAGAGTGGGGCTATGAACTACACATCTCCATTTAAGGAAAAAAGCTCAGTTCAGATATCTCAGATATCAGATAGTTCAGATAGCTCAGATATCAGATTATTATGTCTCTCCCCTGACCTGCTTTTCAGTTTCATTTTGTCTGCTGTCTTCCCCCATGAGACTGTAAGGTCCTTGAGGGCAAAGATTATTGGTATACCCAGTACTCAGCACAGTGCCTGATATATAAATGCTTATTGATTATATAAAAAATCTGGTTACCATATTTTAAGAAATCACAAAAAAAGCCCAAATCTATTAGAACTAGAGGACAAAGAAAGTGTAATTTACATTCTAAAAGATAACCCTGAACTGAAAACATACAGAAATGTAATCAAAATTCAGATATTTTGAATCAATGAAAAAATCCTGGAAGCAACCAGAAAGAAAGAGTTCAAGGGTCAAGGATCTACAGTCAGAATCACACAAGACTATGTTCAATGATAAAAAGGAGAGAAAAATCTGGAAATATGACATTCCAAAAGACAAAAGAAGAGAGAACACAACCAACTTACCCTGAAAAACTGAGTATGATACTATGTCGAGAGGGGGGAGAAAGAATGGATCATAAACTGATTATATGATCTTCAAACATTCCTGTTGAGCATTCCAGAGTCAAACAAAAACTTTGAAATGCAAACACAGAAGTCAAAAGAAACCTCAATAAAAACACAAAACTGTGAACAACTGAAAGGGGGCTAAATAATGATGGAATGTTTAAATTTTAATATGAGGAAAAGAGATAAATTTCCATAGGGATTTTCACTATCACCAATGGTCACAGAGAGAATTAAGTAACATGCAAACACAGACACTGGGAGAAAAATATTGTTTTTGTATAATTGGGGTACATACAAAGAATAAAGAAACAGAAAAAAGCATAGGCAGGACAGACATTTCATGGATCTCTCATATCTACAAACCTCTCAGAGCTACAAACACACATATATGCACATGTGCACGCAAACATGCACATAGAGTAGATTTTCTTTTCTTTTTTTTTTTGGAGGGCTATTGGGGTTAAGTGACTTGCCCAGGCTCACACGGCTAGTTTTTGTGTTAAGTGTCTGAGGCCGGATTTGAACTCAGGTCCTCCTGACTCCAGGGCTGGTATTCTATTCACTGCGCCACCTAGCCACCCCAACACAGAGTAGATTTTAGAAACTGATCCAACTCTTCTGGAAAGAAATTTGAAACTATGCCCCCAAATTCACTAAACTTAAATCTTTTGACCTAACAATATCATTTCTGAGTACATAAACCCCAAAGATCAAAGACATAAAGGATCCAAATGTAGACATTTTTATAATAGCAAAGAACTAAAATCAGAGTGGGTGCCAATCAATTTGGGAATGGCTGAATAAATTATAGTATGGAAATATAATAGTATTGTACTATAAAAAATTGTGAAACAGTCATCTACACAAGATCAGAGGTGAAGCAAGTTGATTATCACCACTATTATTCAACATTGTAGTAAGAAATGCTGGTGATAGCAATATGAAATAGAAATTGAAGGACTTTGAATAGGCAATGAGGACCATATGAAAGAATCATAGAGAAGCAACTAAAATGCTAGTTGAAGGGACAACTTCAGCAAAGTTTCAAGATATAAAAGAGATAGAAAGAGAAACACTATTTCAAATAACTACAGAAAATGTAAAATACTTGGGAGTCTACCTGCCAAGACAAATCCAGAACTATAGGAACAAAATTACAAAACACTTTTCATACAAATAAAGACAGATCTAAACAACTGGAAAAATATTAATTACTCCTGAGTAGGCTGAGCCAATATAATAAAAATGATAATTCTATCTAAATTAATTTACTTATTCAGTGCCATAACAAGTAGACTACAAAAATTACTTTATAGAGCTAGAAAAAATAATAACAAAATTCATCTGGAAGAAGAAAAGTCCAGAATATCAAGGGAATCAATTAAAAAAATGTCAAGGAAGTAGCCTAGTACTACCAGATTTCAAACTATATTACAATTACAAAACAATCTGGTATAGAGTGTTAGATCAGTGGAATAGATTGGGTACACACTGCTGTAAATCACTTTTGATTAGAGAAATTCAAATTAAAACAACTTTGAGGTAACCACCTCATGCCTAACTAATTGGCTAACATAATAGAAAAGGAAAAGGACAAATGTTGAAGGTGATATGGAAAAGTTGGTACATTAATGCAGTTTGGTGGAGTTGTGAAGAGATCCAACCATTCTGGAGAGCAATTTGGAACTACAACCAAAGGGCTATATAAATGTGTATACCCTTTGACTCAGCAATACCACTACTAAGTCTGTATTCCAAAGAGATTAAAGGAAAAGGAAAAGGAACTATATGTATGAAAATATTTCTAGTGCCATTTTTATGGTGGCAAAGAATTGGAAACTGAGGAGATGTCTATCAATTCGAGTATGGCCAAACAAGCTGTGGTATATGGTTTTGATTGGAATACTATTGTGATATAAGAAATGATGAGCAGTGTGGTTTCAGAAAAACTTAGGAAGACTTGTATGAACTGATGCAAAGTGAAATGAGCAGAACCAGGAGAGCATTGTAAACGGTAACAGCAATTTTGTACTATGAACAATTGTGAGTGACTTGGTTATTCTGATCAATGCAATGATCCAAGACAATTCCAAAGGACTTAGGATGCAAAATGCTAACCCCCTCCAGAGAGAACTGATGAAATCTGAGTGCAGACTGAAGCATAATTTTTCCACTTTATTTTATTTTTCTTGCCTTTTTTTATAACACGGCTAATTTGGAAATATGTTTTGCATGATTTCATATGTATAATTGATATCATATTTGTTGCCTTCTCAATGGATTGGGGAGGGATGGGAAGGAGGGAGAGAATTTGGAAATCACAATTTTTTAATGTTAAAAATAAATAAATTTATTTTTTTAATGATGAAAGATGGATTCAGAAAAACCCTATATTTATCTAAATTGACCTATTTCAGAAGACCTAGTCTACTTTAGAAGACCATTGATAATTCATGTTTTCTCTCTCTGGGCAGTAAGATGATAGACTAGAAGTGAAAAATGAGAGATACATTTTTAGTCATAGTCAATGTATAGATTTGTTTTAGTTGACAGAATTTGTTTCAAAGAGGGTTTTTATTGGCCAAGGGGATTTGTAGGATAGAGTAGGGTGCAGATAATGACAAAATTAAAAGGAAGAAAAGAAATAAATGTGTCAATATACCATTAAAAACACATAGAAAACAGAAAAAGTTGATTCAACTATGTTGCAAATATTGTATTAAATTCAACAATATACTTTGAAAAGCAAACCGTTCTTAATAGATTCAAAATTTCAAATACTATTCTGCTTTTCTTTTGTATGTGAAAATGTTTATATTTCTTGAAGCTTGTCAAGTTAAAAGTAAAAGTAAAGGAAAACTTTTAAAGAGTGAAAGGAGTGTCATATTTATTACAAGTGTCATATTTATTACATATTCATTACAAGACCTACTAGGGTCCACAGATAAGTTTGCTCTTTCTGAGCTTTGCCCTATGGCTCAGACATGAAATAAGTCTCTCAGTTTAATCCTAGGCTCGACTATTGTCTGTGAAGTTGGAGCAGTAATACAAACAAAAATCCAAGTCAAAACAATATTTTTATCTGAATATTTAGAGAACCCAAGCAAAGGTGAGAGGTTTTTATAGTCTGATATTTAATACTCCCAGGAGTTACCTTTCCATTTTCTTTTTTATGAATTTAAATGTCAACATATGCAAAATACAAAGTACAGAAAAAAAGAATTGTTTATGAAATTATGAATTATGCTATGTGTAGTTTTTAAGTGTATATTAAAGAAGATAGTGACAAACCTGTATTTTCTGTATCGAATTCTGAACTCACTTCTATTTGCTTTTTAAAAAATATTTCATTAGTGGTCTTTTTGTTCCCTTATTTTTTTGCATCACTGTCCCTATCCAACCTACTTCTCCACATCACACCCCCAAAATAAAAGTCATCTCCTAGGACAAATAGGTATAGTCAAGTAAATCAGCATGTTATCTGTGAGGTCTCATTTTGCACCCCTAGTCTATCATCACCTCTGCCAAGAGGAAGGTAACATGCTTCATCTTAGACATTTTTACCATACTGGGCTTCATCACTGTAGTCTAAATGATCAGCTTCATCAGAAGATGAAGACTCATCCAAATTTTGAGTTGTCTTTTAACTGATCTTAGATTTGACAGTATTAGTCCAGTATTTTAAACCTGGAGGTAATCCCTGAAACATTTGTCAACCAGTCAGTAAGTACCTCCTATGTGCCAAGCACTGTGCCAGGTACCAAGGATATAAATACAAAGAATGAAACAATTTCTATCATCAAAGAGCTTATATTCTAATGGAAGAGACAAGAAATATATACATAAATTAAGCAAATATAATGGAGTAGTCATTTTGTTTTTTCCAAATCATTGTTTACTGAAAACCACATATTATAAGATCTAGATATCTCATTAGTCAGTTATTAGGCTAACACATAGATGACACAGAAAATAGAGTGCCAGGTCTGGAGTCAGAAAGTCTCATCTTCCTGAGTCTCAGACATTTACTAGCTATGTGACTTTGGGCAAGTCTGTTTGCCCTCAGTTTCCTCATCTATAAAATGAGCTGGAGAAGGACATGGCAACTACTCCAATATCTTTGCCAAGAAAAAAAAAAACACAAATGGGATCCCAAAGAGTCATATAGGACTGAAAAATAACTGAACTAACTAAAAAGAACTGACTCTAACACAAGTGGAACAGTACAAGAGAAGGGTTCAAACCCAACCCTGATCACCTCTTTTAGAACCAAAATAGAGTATGTGTATTCACTTCACTAAAGGAATAAAGTTCCATCTCAGATTTTACAATTGGCTGGCCACATACCATGCAAAAATGATTCAGATGATTGATAATTTTTTTCTACCAAAGTACTTTCTTGAATTAAATATATTTCTCTATAATTATACTTATGTCAATATTTTGCAGTAGAAGAGTGGACAAAAAAGGCTGAGGCCAGTTTTACAAAGGCCACTGCATCCTAGGCTATCTCTCCTGTCATCCTGATCTATATCTGGCCACTGGACCCAGATGGCACTGGAGGAGAAAGTGAGGCTGGTAACTCTATACAACCCTCCTCACTTCAAGGATTTCATTACAACCAGTAGCTTTGGATCAATAAAACATTGCAGTTTATTCCTTCTAAATCCTATTCAGTTCTGAGCACAGTTATATGTATATATGTCATATGCACACACATATATGAATATTTGTAAATATGAGAGACTCCTAGCTCCAGACACAACACTCACAGGTACATTTTTGTGGAGATCTCTCTGGATTAAAGTCTCATCCAAGTAAATTGGCTCAGTTTATTCTCCCAGAAAGGGTCTTCAGCTCCCCTGAGAGTTCTAAGGGTAAAATATAGGAAAAATTTTATTTAACTTCAAAAAAATGGGCTCACACACAAGTCCTTTGACCATCAGGAAAATTATCCTCCATTTCCCCAAGTGTGTCATACAAATCTCCCTTCTAGAATATCCCAGAGAATCAGAGAATTTCAGTGTTGAATGGGAACTCAGAGGCCATCTAGGCCAACTGATACCTGAACAAAAATTCCTTCTATAACATATTCAATGTTGTCCTCAGACCTCTACTTGAAGGCTTGTGGTGATGAGGAAGAGGAAAGTGACTATCTCCAACTCAGCCTATACCACTACTGGATAGCTATTATTGTTATGAAGTTTTCGCCTCAGTATGATGACTTTATAGCTCTCTGAATCTTCTACCAATTACTCATAATTCTGCCTTCTGAGTTTAAATGGAATATACCTATTTATTCCCTCTTCCACAAGATGCACCTTCAAATTCTTGAAGATGACTGTCACCCTTCCCCCAGTGTTCTTTTCTTTAGGTTAAAAACCTCCAGCTCTTTCATCTGATTCTCATATGGTATGATCTCAAGATGTTTCAATACCTTAGTCTCCCTCCTATGGACATTTTCTAGCTTATCAACACTCTTCTTAAAATGTGGTATGTGGATCTGAGCACAGAACTCCAGATGTGGTCTGAATAAATCAGAATATAGTGTTGCTATCACTTCCTAGTCCTAAGCACAATATAGTTCTTCTAGATAGCCAAAAATTACATGAGTTTGTTTGTTTGATGGGTTTTTTTGTGGTTGTTGCATTGTTGTTGTTTTTCTAGATGCCATATAGTACTGTTGGCTCATGTTGAGTTGCCTGTCCTCCAAAAGCTCCAGATACATGAACATGTCCTTTGGGTGCCCTTTCCTTGTTGTTTGATGGTTTTCAGTTATGTCTGATTCTTTGTGACCCCATTTGGGGTTTTCTTGGCAAAGATACTGAACTAGCTTGCCATTTCCTTCTGTGTATCTCATTTTAAGGATGAGAAAACTGAGGCAAATTAGGGATAAGTGCCTTGCTCAGGGTCACTTGGCTAGTAAGTGTTTGAGGCCAGATTTGAATTCAGGAATATGAGTCTTCCTGACTCCAGGCCTAGTGCTCTATACACTGTACCACCTAGCTACCAGTTACTTAAGAAATGTTTACTGACACCGTGTAATTTGGTGTCCAGAGTGCTGGTCTTGGAGCCCCAAGATGAAGCATGTTACCTGCCTTTTGGAAGAGGTAATGATAGACTGAGGTATAAAATGAGACATATATTTTCATAGATAATCAATATGCTGATTTATTTGACTATCCTTATTTTGCACTTTGTATTCCGTGTCACCTAGCTGCTCTTGGGTACTCTACAATCAACACTATTCATAGTGTCAGGAAAGTACTAAGTTTTGGATTGCCCCTCCTTGAAGCTCCTTGACATGTTGATCTCTCTTCTATGGTATGATTTCAGCATCTCCTCTTTATCAGTTTCTTAGAACACATGCTTCTCCATAGGCCTGTGTGAATTTTTAAACCTTTCTAGGTCCTATGTATAGCCCAGGATATGTTTTCACTCCTTGTCAAATGACTGTTCCCACTAAATACAGAAGCAGATTTTTTTCTTGGGTAAGTGATCTTGGAGTCCTCTTCTACAGAGGGGAAAGGAGATTATCCAAACAAGGGGAGGAGGAGCTTCCCTGGATGCCCAAAAGATAGAATATCACATCGTCAAGCTTGGATTCAAGGTCTAGTTCAGCTCTATACTTCCTACATGTTCCTGAGCAAGTCAATTAACCTCTATGTGACTAAGTTTCCTCATATATACTGAAGGGACTAGACTAGATCAGAGCTTCTAAACCCGTTTTGTGACAGATACTCCTCTTGGCAATCTAGTGAAGCCTAATTGCTTCTAAGAACAAAGTTTTTTAAATGCATAAAATAAAATATTAATTATTGCAAAGGAAACCAATTCTGTTGAAATATAACCATCACAATATTTTAAAAACACATTCATGCATACCACTAAGAACTCCCACACTAGATAGTCTCTAAAGTTCCCAATATATTCAACATTGGTGATTTCTATAATGATTTCTTCAAATGAGTTAGCATTTTCTTTAAAAAAAAACCATATTAAATAATTTATTTTCAGTTTTAAACATTCATGTCCATTAAGTTTTAAATTTTCTCCCCCAACACATTTTCACATTAGTGATGTTGCATAGAAGAATTATAACAAATGGGAGAGACCATGGGAAAGAAAAAACAAAACAAAATAAAAAATAAAATAATCTGCTTTGCTCTGCATTCCAACTCCATAGTTCTTTCTCTGGATGTGGATGGCATTTACCGTCATGAGTCCTTTGGAACTGTTTTAGGTCCTTGCATTTCTGAGAAGAGTTAAGTCTGTCAAAATCAATCACGGCACACTGTGGCTGTTTCTGTGAACAATGTTCTTCTGGTTCTGCTCACTTCACTCAGCATCAGTCCATATAAGTCTTTCCAGGATTTTCTGAAGTCCACCTATTCATCATTTCTTATAGCATAATACTAATTCCATTACATTCATATACTACAACTTGTTTAGTCATTCCCTAGTTGATGGGCATCCCCTCCATTTCCAGTTATTGGCAACTACAAAAAGAGTTGCTAGAAATATTTTTGTGCATGTGGATCCTTTTCCCATTTTTATGATCTCTTTGGGATACAGCCCTAGAAGCAGTATTGTTGGGTCAAAGGATATGTACATTTTTATAGCCCTTTGGGCATAGTTCTGAATTGCTCTCCAGAATGGCTAGATCAGTTCACAGCTCCACCAACAACGAATCAGTGTTCCAACTTTCTCACATCCTCTCTAACATTGATCATTTTCCTGTTTTGTCATGTTAGGCAATCTGAGAGGTATGATGTGGTAGCTCAGAGTTGTTTTGATTTGCATCTCTCTAATCAATAGTGATTTAGAGTATTTTTTTCATATGACTATAGATAGATTTAATTTCTTCCTCCAAAAAATGCCTGTTCATATCCTTTGACCATTTATCAATTGAGAAATGAGTTAGCATTATAAATTGCTATGTGCATGCTAGTGATGATGATGCTGTTCATCTATCTTAAAAAAAGTCATATGCTAGAAGAAAAAAACTTACTGTGTAAGTAAGCATTTCAGTTGTATTTATTAGAACATATAATAAACCATTAACTGTTTGTTTATTACTCTTTCATCAGAAAGGAACTAAACAAATACCTTTGATACAGTGCATTATTTCAGAATAGGGAGGATAGGATTAACTGATGGGAAGACTATCTGTCTTACATGAGTATTGGGATAAATCCCACTCTCATCCTGCCATGAATGGATACCTATTCTTTTAAAACCTCCAACATCGGTGAACTGAGAGCAGCATTTTCTGTGAACTGTTGAGTAAATATCCTGGAGGGGTTGAATCTATGGGAATAAGAGAAACATTTTTGAAGTGAACATAGATAATTTCATACATTACTACTATTTAACATATCGGTATTATAGACAAAAGTTTATTTCTAAATAACTAATACTCCAAATAAAATACTGAGCTGGCAAGTCTAGTCAGTATACTCACTGATACTTTGTGGGAGAAGTGACCTAGCTCACGGTTAGGAATATTATGCAAAGATAAAGTGGGGGTTTTTCATGTGGAATCTTCTTAAATAATTTTAGAGGAAAGAATAACTGTATTTAAAATTTATGGCTAACACTATTAGTGAAATTGTATATTGATTCAACCATTACATAGAGCAATTTGGAACTATGCCCAAAGGGCTATAAAGCTGTGCATACCCTTTGATCTAGTAATACCACTACTAGGTTTGTATCCCAAAGAGATCAAAGGAAAAGGAAAAGGACCTATGCATATAAAAATATTTCTAGCAGCTCTTTTTGTTGTGGCAAAGAATTGGAAACTGAGGGGATGCCCATCAGTTGGGGAATGGCTGAACAAGGTATATGATTATGATGGAATACTATTGTGCTATACGAAATGACCAGCATATTTTCCAGAAAAAAACATGGAAAGACATACAAATTGTTGAAAAGTGAAGTAAGTAGAACAGAACATTGTACACAGTAACAGCAATATTGCTCAATGATCAACTGTGAATGACTTAGCTATTCTCAGTAATAAAATGATCCAAGACAATTCTGAAGGATTCATGATAAAAAATGCTATCCTCCTCCAGAGAAAGAACTGATAAAGTTTAAATGCAAATCAAAGCACACATTTTTGCTTCCTTTATTTTTTTTGATTTAGGTGGGGTGGGTTTGGGATCTATGTTTTCTTTCACAACATGGCTAAAATAGAAATAAAATGCGTTTTGTATAACTGCACATATATAGTCTTTATCAAATCCCTTGCCTTCTCAAGGAGCAGGAAGGGAATAGAGGGAGAGAGATAATTTGGAACTTGAAATTTTAAAAAACATAGTTAAATTGTTTTTATATGTAATTTGGGGAAAACTAATTAAATAAAAGTCATGGCCATAAAAACCAGATCAAGATAAATTACTATGTAGCTAACCACTGTTCAACATTTTTATTCATACACATTCCACAGAGTCCTATTTTTGGTCTGCCTTTATTCCTTGGAGCAATGAAATCATATTTCCCAGGATAATGGTAAAGTCTAAGCCCCAAAGAAAAAGCAACACTGCTATTTCTCCTGGGAATTTGCCTTAACAAAACAAAGACTGTTGTCTGGATAATTCCCCACAGCCTATACTACATCTAAGAATCCATTTGCCAAGACACCTTATGACTGACCAAATTCCAAAGGAAATACCAATTGTATAGAAGTTACTCATAACATTCTTGCTGACATCAGCCTGGATTATACTAGACCTTGTGAGCCAATGACTACTTTCAGTCACTACTAATTTTAAACTAAGAGCAGGATACCAAAAGTAAACAGCTAAATCTCAACCTGTGAAACAAAGAAACCAAAGATCATCAAAAAATTATTTCTCTTCCATGAAGTGAATCACCAGATTGGCTAACTGCTTTTCCCCTAGCATCATGTCTAAGGGTGTGCTAGTCTTCAAGAAAAAGAGAAGTCACTATCAAAATGAAAAGCCACACTTATTTAGTTCTTGGCTTCTTTTGTACTATATAAATTAATCAAAAAGTTGTTTATTTTTTTCAAATTACAAAGACCATTTGGCCTTGGTGGACTATATAAGGCCTGCTCAGTCATGCCTGTTTTTTTCTTTCTTGTACAACAAACAATCTTTGGTTTAGATCTGTCATTCAAAAAACACTAGATCTTCATTTCAGGTGAAAATAATCTCTTAAGAAGTTTAACACTGGGAGCCAAGATGGCGGAGTAGAAACAGCTCATCCAAGCCACTCTGTCCCCAGATTCCCCCCAAACTATGTAAAAGGGGACTCTGAACAACTTCTGGAGCCCCAGCACCCACACAACAACACAGAAAAGCTACCTCCCACTGAGGATAGCCCAGCAGCCCTGCAGGAAGGACCAGCACAGTGGTCTGGGAGTCGGCAGCGCCCAACGCACAGAGCGCAGGAAGCAGAGCCGAGCGGAGCCCAGGGTCCACATGAGCCGAGGTTTTAGCTCCAGGGTGGCAGGGCCAGCAGCCAGCTGGAGGAACCCCAGAACACCAGCAGCTGTGGCGACTCCAGAATTATCAACATAGACATGCCTAGGACAAAGTAAAAGGTTAGTGTCCTATGGACTTTGGGACCTGTATTTGGGGAAATGCGTCGGCTGCCTCTCCTGGGGGCTAGAAGCCGCTGAGGAGACAGGACATTTTGTAGTTTTCAGAGGCAGCTCCAGCTCTTGGCCTTCAATTAATTGTAGGGAGATCCAGTGATCAGTCTTGGGGGGTAATCGCTCTTGCTTTAACCTCCCTGGATCTGGATTGTGATCTAGGGTGGAAGTCGTGGGTGGGTTTACAGCTTGCCAGAAACGGAAGTTGCCCCCCACACGTTCGGGATGAAAATTCCTCTATCTGGCCTTAAAGCCATAGTGTGGCAACAAGCCCAAAAGTCAAGCAATTAAGTGGCAACATGCCAAGGCAAAAGAAACAGAAAAATGCAACCCTAGACTCCTATTTTGGGGGCATAGAGCAGGAAAAGGACTGTGAGGTCAGAAGTCCTGCTCCAAAAGCCCCAGGGGAAAACATGAGCAGGTTGCAGGCCATACAGGACCTTAAGAAGGACTTTAAAAATCAAATAAGAGAAGTGGAGGAAAAATTGGAAAGAGAAATGAGAAGGTTGCAGGAAAAGTATGAAATGAGGGTCAACAGCCTGACTGAGGAAAACAACACCTTAAAAAATAGACTAACTCAAATGGCAAAGGAGGCCCAAAAGGGCAATGAGGAGAAGAATGCCTTAAAAAGTCGAATTTGCCAGATGGAAAAAGAATCTCAAAAGTTCACTGAGGAGATTCATTCCTTCAGAGTTAGACTGGAGCAAATGGAAGCTAATGACTTTATGAGAAATCAAGATGCTGTTAAGCAGATCCAAACAAACGAAAGATTAGAAGGCAATGTGAAATATCTCATGGGAAAAACCACTGACCTGGAAAATAGGTCCAGGAGAGACAATTTAAAAATTATTGGACTACCTGAAAGCCATGATCAAAGAAAGAACCTAGAAACCACCCTTCAAGAAATTCTCAAGAAAAATTGCCCTGATGTTTTAGATCCAGAGGGCAAAATAGAGGTTGAAAGAATCCACCAATCACCTCCTGAAAAAGATCCCAAAAAGAAAACTCCCAGGAATATTATAGCCAGGTTCCAGAATCCCCAGATCAAGGAGAAAATACTACAAGCGGCCAGGAAGAAACAATTTCAATATTGTGGAAACACAATCAGAATAGCCCAGGACCTGCAGCTTCTACACTGAGGGATCGAAGGGCATGGAATATGATATTCCAGAGGGCAAAAGAACTGGGAATGAACCCAAGGGTCACCTACCCAGCAAAACTGAGTATTTTGTTTCAGGGGAAAATATGGTCATTCAGTGGAATAGAGGACTTTCAAGCATTCTTGAGGAAAAAACCAGAATTGAATAGAAAATTTGACATGCAGACACAAGAAGCAAGAGATGCCTGAGAAGGTAATTAGGGAAAAGAAATCAAAAGGAACTTATCAAAGTTGAACTATTTACATTCCTATATGGAAAAACAATAACTGTGAGTGATGATATCTTTCTCACTATGAAAATAATGGAAGAAGGGTGTGTGGTCATATGAATACATATGTGAATGTGTGTGTATATGGATAGAGGGCATAGGTTGAATTTGTTGGGAAGGGAGAATACTCAAGGGATGAAGTTATGAGGTGAGAGAGGAAAGTGGCAAGAGGAGATGGGGAAAGACAGGGTAGGGTAAACTATCTCATGTAGAAGAAGCAAGGGGAAGTGGTTGCAAGGGAGGGGGAGAATAGGAAGGGGAAACAAAAAGGCAAATCCACATTCTCATTGAATTTGGTTCAGGGAGAGAATGACATACATACTTAATGGGATATCTCAACCTGCAGCAGAATAAGGGGAAGGGGGATGAGAGGAGGGATGATGGATGGGAGGGGAGGTTGGGGGGAGGGGAGGTTGGAAATACCCACTATAGAAGAGGGACAGGATCATGTAGGGAATGGACCAGGTGGGGGGTGGGATGAGTGGGAGGGAATTATAAGCAGCCTTGTACAATGTATCTACTATGATAATGTTTTGCATAGCTAGATATGTACAACATATACTGAATTACTTATCTCCCCAGAGGGAATGGGTGACAAGGGAGGAAGGAAATGGATCTGAAATTCGAGGTCTTAAGATTAAATGTTTCAAATATATATAAATACTATTATTAATACTCTTTTGCTTATAATAGGGAGATAAGATGTGCAGGCATTGGGACACAAAGATTCACCTTCCTCTAATGGAAAAGTCGATGGGGGTATGGGAGAAGGTATGGGAGAAAGCAGATTGGAGGAAGTGATATCTTGTGGGACTGCTATTCTGGGAGGTTGGGTAGGGGAATAATGGGGGGAAAATGATTGTAACTCAAAATCTGGCGGAAATGAATGATGTAAAACAGAAGTTAATAAAGCATTTGTTTAAAAAATAAAAAAAAAGAAGTTTAACACTGAATTATAGCCTCATTTTAAAATTGAACTCTTATCTACTGGCTTGACCACTTTTTTTTTTTGGAGGGCAATTGGGGTTAAGTAACTTGCCCAAGGTCACATGGCTAGGCTTTTTGTTTGTGTGGGTTAAGTATCTGAGGCCGGATCCGAACTCAGGTCCCCCTGACTCCAGGGCCGGTGCTCTACTCACTGCACCACCTAGCCTTGACCACTTTTTTATAGCATAATGGGAGATGGTGTAAGAAGGGTTTTTAAAAGATCATCTAGCCTAGACCCCTTTGCTGCAGTGATCCTACAATGAATTAAATGTCTAGAGTATCTGGGTTAACTGGTTGCCTAATTTCTTACTACCTAGAGCACAGAGTTCTTCGTGGGGGAGAGAGATAGAGAGGCAGAGATAGACAGAGAGAGAGAGAGAAACAAAGAGAAATTAGTACAAAGTGCATGTGTATGTACTAGGGGGTGGGAAGGGGAATGTACCCTCTTCCTCTGTTATGAGGAGTGGTTGGCTGCACTGGCATTTCCATGAGAATATTTAGTGGTTTAGAAAGTAGGAAGACCTTTTACACGTGAAGAGTTTTGTAAGAAGCAAAGACCAGCCCAAATGTAATAAGAAAAAAAATCTATAGATAAGTATTTAGGGCGTGAAGGCGTAGGGGCAATGACACCTAAAGAATATTGTTTGAGGCTTCATTCTCTCGTATGTCATTGTGGCATTGGGGTGAGCAGGGCAAAGTTTGGGACTCCTGGGTTCCCACCCTGTACACATAGCTTGCAATGCTGTGGAAACAAGTGACAGATGAGAGCTGTTATCTGCTCTAGTCTCAGTGCTTGTCTCAAAGGTTCCTATAAATGCAAAATTGTTGAGTTTTCTTCATCCTCATTATTATCATCAGCATCATCTTAATTGTACTAACTGCATTTGCTTCTAGTTTTCCATCCATAGAGAAGGGAGAGCTTGGGAATTCTAGAGTTACCTTCCATCCATAGAGAAGGGAGAGCTTGGGAATTCTAGAGTTACCTAACTGTTCCCTTCCTTGATTTCTGTCAGTTTGTTCACCAGGTTAGCCCCTTCTGCCCCCAGGATGTTACTTTATACTACCCATGAATTAAATAAATTATAACTATACTTGAAGCCTCTCCGGTCTAGGGAGCCTCAGATCTGATAACTGGCTTGTATTAGAAGGCACATAATTTGTACCACACCTGACCCTCCACTGCCCCCTAGTGTCCATTTGTCCCACAACCCTGCCTAACCTGCAGGTTACAATGTTGGTGTATTAGCAACATACTCACTGACTAAAATAATAACAACAGCTCATTGAAGGTAAGGACTGTTTTTGCTTTTCCTTTGTATCCGCAGACCTTGGCACATACTAACAGCTTAATGAATTCTTGTTGATTGGTTTATGTGACATTTTAAGGTTTGCAAAAACTTTTCCATACATGAATTTACTTGATCTGATAGCTATAAGAAAAATACAATCATTCTAAGTTAGATTGGGCAATAAAGACGTCATGGGGAAAGAGTCTTTGAATTCAAGTCTAGAAAGACAGAATGGATGGGTACAGAGATGACAATGAGCAAGGCAAAGCATAAATACAAACATATATAGATTAGTTTGGTTTGGGGTAAGAGGTTGGAAAAGCTGGTGAGTGGGAATACCAGACCAAGGGAAGTCATCGTTTATGCTGTAAACAATAGAAAACCATCGTTATTTACAAGATGTGGTCAGATCACAAGACTATAGAATTACAGAACTCTAGTTTGAAGGAGCCTTTGACTCTACCTCCAACTCCATCATTTTAAAGAAAAGGAAAAGGAGGCAGAGGGAAGTTAAGTGACTTTCCTAGGGTTCACATAGCTAGTAAATGTCAGGTAAGATTTGAGCCAGGTCCTCCCTACATAAGTCCAGTACTCTATCCACCAGTGTCTTATTAAAACTATTCTAATATACAACATGAACAAAAATAGGAAGGCACTAGAGATAGGTGATATCAGGGACTACAGGAGTCATGACTATGAAATGTGGAGTGAGGATGAATGTAAAATAGAAAATACAAAGGCAGAGAAATAGAAAATACAAAGTCTAGAGTGACCCACAGTGGTCTGTAATGTTGTTCAGTTATATTTTTCAGTTGTGTCTGATTCACTGTCACCCATTTGGGGTATTCTTGGCAAAGATACTAAAATGGTCTGCCATTTCCTTCTCCAGTTTATCTTCCAGATGATGAAACTGAGGCAAATAGGGTTAAGTGATTTGCTCAAGGTTATACAGCCAGTAAATGTCTGAGGTCAGATTTGAACTCAGGAAGACCAGTCTTCCTGACTCCAGGCCCAGCACAGTGCACTGTACTATCTAATGAGTGACCAAAGTGAAGTTGGACTTCAGTAATCAGGTAGGTACAGCAGAATGGGAAAATTCAGGTAATGAAGGTCATCAAATAATATAAGTGGCAAGAAGACCAAATTTACAATAAAAAAATATACAGAGGATAGGAACGCTAGTGGCTAGGGCAACACTAGTAGTGGTCAAAGTCTAAAGTAATAGTTAAAATTCTGAAGGACTCATAATGAAAAATTCTATCTACATCCAGAAAAAGAACTTATAGAGTCTGAATGTATATTGAAGCCTAATTTTTTTTAATTTTCTTTATTATTCTTGGTGGGATTGGGGTTTTTTGGTTGTTTTTTTTTTTTTTTTTGGTCTGTGGTTTGGTTTTTTTTGTTTGTTTTTGTTTTGCAATGGCTAAAATGGAAATATGTTTTGCATGATTGCACATGTATAATCTAATTCAAATTGCTTGCTTTCTCAAGAAGGGGGGGTGGAGGAAGGAAGGGAAAAAATTTAGAACTCAAAATTTTCAAAAATGAATATTAAAAATTTTTGTTTAGAGGCAGTTGGGTGGTGCAGTGAATAGAGCACCAGCTTATTTAAATCAGGAGGACCTGAATTCAAATCCAGCCTCAGACACTTAACACTTACTAGCCATGTGACCTTGGACAAGTCACTTATCCCCAGTTACCCTGCGTTCCCCCTCAAAAAAAAAAAAGGAAGAAAAAAATTTTGTTTACATGCAACTGAGAAAAAATAAAATGAAAATTATATGTAAATTTTAAAATATGTAGGTAACTACAGTAGCCTCCTTGCTTGGGCTATACAGCACCTAGATTTCTGTCAGCTACACATTTGATTTCTATCCCAGGAAGGCTAATCTGGGTCCTTCAGGAAGAAACAAATAATAGGGCTCCTCTGAATGAGGTCAAGGGTCTTTTTTGGTTTTTCTATACCCTACTAAGTATCTGGAATGCCTTGAGGTACTAGTTAATTTCATAGCTACATCAGGCACTTAGAAAGGTTAGCAACAAATTAATATGATAATAAATGCAAGAGCCTTCCGGTTGATCTCTCTGCCTCAAATCTCTCCAACTCTGGCCTATCTTCCACTCAGCTGCCAAAATGATTTTCTTAAAGTGCAGGACCAACCGTGTCATTTCCCTACTCAATAAACTCCAGGGGCTTCTTATTATCTCCAAGACAAAATATGAAAATCCTCTGTTCAGCATTTAAAACCTTTCACAACAATGGCACAGTGAATAGAGCCCAGGTCCTGGAGTCAGAAGGACCTGAGTTCAAATCCAGCCTCAGACACTTAACACTTACTTACTAGCCTTATGACCTTGGGCAAGTCACTTAATTAATCCCAACTGCCCTGCCTTCCCCCCTGCAAAAACAAAACAAAACAAAAAACAAAAAAAAAAACTCTTTCATAACCTGAGAACTGAAGCCTGCTTGCTATTCCTAGCACATGACTCCATCTCCCAATTTTTCACTCTATGCCTTGTCACTGGTTATCCCATCAATCTTGGAATGTCCCCCATTCCCAAGTCTTGGCTTTCCTAGATTCCTTCAACAGATCTCAAATCCAACCTCCTACCAGTTTTCCTGCTTGCTAGTTGTAATGATAATGGGATATTGAAGCTTTTCCCTGTCCCTTAATAAGCCTAGGGGAATTTGAAGACCTTCCCTGCTTTGAAAACAAACTCTGCCCCCTAATAGACTAAATGTAATCATATAGAGCCTGCAGTGGGAGGAGTTTGCTGAAAGGGGGAACAGGGCCCATAGGAAGCTGGTAGTCAGAACAGCTAGACAGTGGAAGGGCAGAGGACAGCAGGCAAGCAGACAGTTAGGTTTGTGAGCAAATGTTGGTTTGTGGGAAGGCTAAAGGATGCTTTGGCTCTCTGTGCTATTGTAGCGATTAACTTCTTTGCTACTATAATGGAATCAATTTACTGGTTTGAGGATTCGGTTTTCTGGTGTCTGAATAAATGTTTTGCTTCTGTCTTATATATAGAAAGTCTGTTATATTTTGTGATTGCATACAATGCAGGTATATTTATAGTGATCATGGGTGCTGTGAATATTGCATTGGCACTACACTACTGTTTTCCTTTAGAGATTACCTTCCATTTACACTATATGTTTCTTGCATGCACAGAGTTACTTGTACATTGTTTCCCCAGTTAGAATCTGAGTTGACCAAGTGCAAAGGCTGTGTTTTTTGCTTGTTCTGTATACCTGGCACACAGTATGAATTCAACAAAAGTTTGTTGATTGTATGACTGATAGCAACATTATCCTCTATATAGGGCTTCTTCTTAAACTTTTTCCATTCATGATCCTTTTTTGCATTTTGACAGCATTGTTGGCATGGCATGAGGGCATACACAGTGCAAAGTTCTCATGCTTGTATATTCAGAACCAAGACTTGTAGTGAAGTTATGTGATGCAATACAGGAAAGCCCTGCCAGAAACACCTCGGATTCATTACACATTTGATTTTTAATTAATTTTTGGTCATTGTGTTTTCAGAAACCTTTTACTATTGCCAAATTTTTCAATACCCCATATAGGGTCACAACCCACAGTTTAAGAAGCACTTCAAGAGATCCCTTAATACATATATCAAGTGCTAAATCACTGATATTTGTTTGTAAGCTTCAAGTCAACTTTTCTCTGCCTAGCAGTATAGTCAAAGTCAAGCTTTCCTATTTTGTCAACATACTATTTTTCAGGGCTAGGGCTAGTACTCATAATAGGCTAAGACTGAACCAATTCCATGACACAATGTTGAAGCTACTTTGGTTGAGGAACAAGGGAAGGCCCATGCAGTTTGGGGCCGGAAGCATTGTGCTATAAGCCAGAGGTGGTAACTAGCCTATAGAATGCTGAACTTAAAAGGCCAGAAGAGAAGGGTGCTGGAAGTTAAAGCAATGGAAAAAGAGGTAAGCAAAAAGGCATGCTCCAAGATGAGTGAGACCAGAAGTTTTTGATACCAAGATAAACCACTGAGGTATAAGCCAGAATCAGACGTTGCTGAATTTGCTATGCTCAACTTTCTTTGGACATACTAATGGGTTTTTTTGGTTGTTTGTTTTGCTCCCCTATGAATGAGGTTGGCACTGACCACTAATTCCCATACTTGCCAGAATCTGGCAGGGTCTCTACAACATAGACTTTCTCTTTTATTTCCTGGATAGTAAGTTCTTCGGATATTTGAATATTCGACCTCTACAATTCATTGTATAAGGGTACAACATCTACAATGATCTTTTGTACATCTTGCTTATGTAGAAAAACAATGTTGCAAGGCTAAGGTGGTACAGAAATAGCTATGTAGGACAAAGAACATTGCTATACAAGCCAATCCTGGGAAAGAATGGAGAACCAAAAATATCTATGTATTTTGATAGTTTGAGAAAAAAATCACATGGTAGGGATGGCTTTGGTGATTTATGGATTTTTTCAGTCTGGCTGGAGAAGACTAGAGGTCATTTGTCCTTTCTCCCCCTCAATGGTCTCCACAATTCTTATTCTTTCTGAGAGCTAGGAGTTTCAAAGGTTCTGTCCTTTATTCTGCCTAGTTACTCAAGGCTTTGCAGTAAGAATCATTCAAAAGGACCCTGGGAAAGGTATGCTTAGTGCTTTATTTTATTTTATCAGAAGTCATTCCTGAATCTAGTGACCTCTCTTCCAAGTCAACAAGAATTTATTAAGCACCTACCATACAAGGGCATATACAACAAAAGGCAAGCTGTCCTTGTCCTCAAGAAACTTACAAAGTAATGAGGGAAACTTCTGTTCTCAATATTAAATATGTGCACATGCATCTTCTCCCACTCATGAACCTTAACCCTATTTCTCTTCCTTCTGGGTTCTGAATCACTATTAGAAGTTGTTAAAGCTAAGCTCCCTATGCAAAATAGTTATCTAATTGAACTAATTGCTATTTTGATGAACAATGATTTGTGTATTTGTCTTTGAGCTAAAATTTTCCCTATGTGATTAATGTATTATTTAATTCTGTATGCTTAATAAATTATCCTCGCTTTCAGCAGACCCATAAGACTGTGAAATTCTGGGTATGATCTTCCAAGATAAAACTACTGCTAAAAATAAAAGATGCTAAGTTCATGAGACTCTGAGAACGTAAGTAAAAGATGGGAGGAGGCTCATTGTTAAAGAATGCAAATGGGGGTGGCTAGGTGGCACAGTGAATAGAGCACTGGCCCTGGAGCACCTGAGGTCAAATCCGGTCTCAGACACTTAACACTTACTAGCTGTGTGACCTTGGGCAAGTCACTTAATCCCAATTGCCCTCCAAAAAGCAAAAAATAAATGCAAATATAAAATTAAAAAAGAAAAAAGTCTCCTTAATAGATCCCAGTGGGCTTATTGCTCCAACAAAGGGCAGAAGAAAATGTCGCCGTCTTATAAGAATGTTCTTCCTCCATAATCCATCTTAATAATCCAAGAGCAGGGGTTGTAGTTGCAATAGAAGAGACCCTGACAGCTGGACCCCTTTTTAAATGGCCAAAAAGACAGGGAGGGCCCAGAAAAGGCATGGGTAATCTTTCAGAAGATGAGGGAGTGGGATGACCTAGAAGAGTTCAGAGGTTGTTTAGTCCAACCCATACATGAAAAAGAATACTTTCTAAAATTTTCCAGGAAAAACATAGCCATTCACTTGGCACAGAAAACAGCTAAAGTAAGAGTTGAATGGTTCTGCTTCCTCTCCATCATCCATTATCTTCACCCCATCTACCTTAAGCAGCAGTCCTATTCTTTTTTATTCTAATTTTTCCCTAACATTGCTTTGAAAACACTCATAAAAGGCTTTTTTGGTCATTTTCCTTAGCATTCCCCATTATCTTCAGCTCATTCTGAGCACTCCTGACACATTATTATAGGCATTTATACATTCACACATTGTGAAAGGAAGAAAGAAAAAAAAAGGGGGAAATGTTACACGATAACTTTATTGTATATTTAAAAGGAATAGCAAGTTGTACATAATAGATTTATAGTTTCATGTACAATCATCTTTTTTCTATCCTACTAGATTATGGAAATGCTAATTTTGTTTCTTGAGTTCAGGACAAAATAAATATAATTTTAAAAACATGTTTTAAAAAAGTCACTAGGCTCCAAGTCTGAATCCTGCATCTGATAATTATTATAGTAATTTGACCTTTATGAGTTTCCTCATCTATAAAATGATAATTATAGCAATGACTTCACAGAATTGATGTGAGGTTCAAAGGCACTGACATATACTACATATATATGTATATGTATATATATACATATAAATGTATATATACATACACACATATTTACATATGTATATATTGTGCTTTGTAAAATTAAGTTCTCTCTCTGTCTCTGTATCTCTGTCTCTCTCTTTTATTCCTCTCATAATTCTGAAATTGAGTTGCCACTTTCCCTTATTTTTACCCCAGTATCCAGTTCATCTTTGTTGCCCAAAATTAGATCCCAAATAGCAATTACTCTCTTTGCCTTCTCCACTTTCTGAAAGATGAAATTATCACTAAAATAGGCCACAAGCTATGAGCTAGTCCAACCATTCTGGAAAGTAATTTGGAACTATGCCCCCAAAGCTATCAAATTGTGTATATTCTTTGACCCAAGAATATTGTTATTAGGTCTATATGTGAAAGAGTTCCAAGAAAGAGGAAAAGGACCCATATCTACAGAAATATTTATAACAACTCTTTTTCTCATGACAAAGAATTAGAAACTGAGGGGATGCCCATCAATTTGAGAAATGGCTGAGCAAGTTATGGTATATAAATGTGATGAAATACTATTGTGCTATAAGAAATTAGGAAGGAGATGGTTGCAGAAAAGCCTAGGACAATGTGTATGAACTGATGCAAAGTGAAGTGAGCAAAACCAGAACAATTTATGCAATAACAGCAATATGTTAATCAACTTTGAAAGATGTAATAATTCTGACCAACCACAATTCCAAAAGATTCATGGTGAAATATGCTTTTCACCTCCAGAAAGAGAACTGATTAACTTAGTGAAGACCTAAATATATTTTTTCTTTTTCTCTTCCTCTTTTTTTTTTTAACATGGCTAATGCAGAACTTTGTTTTGCATGATATTTGTAATGGGTTTTGTTTTTCTTACTTTCTTTTTTTTTTTTTTAGGCAATTGGGGTTAAGTAACTTGCTCAAGGTTACATGGCTAGTCATTATTTATGCGTGGGGGCTCATTTTCTGAGGCCGGATCTGATCTCAGGTCATCCCAACTCCGAGGCCGGCGCTCTTACTCACTGCGCCACCTAGCCGCCCCTTTAGGGCAATTGGGGTTAAGTAACTTGCCCAAGGTCACACGGCTAGGTTTTTGTTTGTGCGGATTAAGTGTCTGAGGCTGGATCTAAACTCAGGTCCTTCTGACTCCAGGGCCGGCGCTCTACTCACTGCGCCACCTAGCCGCCCTAAGACAATTTTTTTTTTTGGAGGGCAATTGGGGTTAAGTAACCTGCCCAAGCTCACACGGCTAGGTTTTTTTGTTTGTGTGTGCGTTAAGTGGCTGAAGCTGGATCCGAACCCAGGTCCCTCTGACTCCAGGGCCGACACTCTACTCACTGCGCCACCTAGCCGCCCCTTCTTGCTTTCTTAATGAGTGGAAAAGGGGGAGGAGAAGGGAGATAATTTGGAACTGAAAATAAAACTGAATTTAAAGAAAGTGACAGGTCAAAAAATCATTCGCTGTTCCTTTTAGAAGACAGAACTCCAGAAGCTCACTATGGTTTTTTTACTGCTAAATGGGACTAGATGGAATCACATAACCAACCACTATAAATTTATATTATCCATCCTCAAGTTGGGCCCCCACTTCAGCAACACAATTCTTTTACTCCTACCAAACTGATTCTCTATCCCGCTCCCCATAGAGATTCTTCCAAGACGTCTCCATTCATACTTTGTATACCTTCTCCTCTCAGCCAAGGAGCTAGGCCTTAGGAACTCCCTAAGGATTTGTCATTTCATAGTCTTGATGGTTCAATTCCAGGGATAGGGTTCGTTTCAAAAGAACGTCAGGGATGAAAGAGCAGCAGAGGCCTTTGTGACCTGTTAGAGCAACAAACTCGCTGGGAGCTCCCTCTGGTGCTCACACATCGCTGGCGGGAATCTCTCATCTAAGCGATGGCTTACTTTTTGCCCATCAGAACAAGTCCTGCCTGAGTCCCAAACACAACTGTGACCTTTCTAAATCCCAAACTGCCTAACCAAACCTTAGGCTACCAGCCTTGGACTTCTACGGAAGTTGCTACTTGGTGCATTCTTCATTTACCAGCTAAGCTTGCTATACCCCAATCATTACAAGGTAGCTTATATGACTCAGGGCCATAAGGTGCCTGGGGATGAGTTTAATTTATAATAAAATAAACTTTACTTCATAGAGAAGTCAAATACCTTAAAAATCAGGAGAAATAACAGTACCATTGCTCCTATTGCAAGTTGAAATAAAAAATACTTAAAATTCCCTTTTTCATAAATATATATTTTCAAAAATACAAAGTATACAAAGTTATGGCCTTTAAAATCCACATCATCCCAAACTACATATAGTAACTTTCTTTTTTTCTGTAGTACAGATTTATAGAAGCAAAGATGGAAAGAAAGCTAAAAATCTTATTTGCCATAAAATTTTAAGTTCTGAATGGCAGTGAAAGAAAGAAAGAGAGAAAGAAAGAAAGAAAGGAAGAAAGAAAGAAAGAAAGAAAGAAAGAAAGAAAGAAAGAAAGAAAGAAAGAAAGAAAGAAAGAAAGAAAGAAAGACAAAGAAAGAAAGAAAGAAGGAAGGAAGGAAGGAAGGAAGGAAGGAAGGAAGGAAGGAAGGAAGGAAAACAAAGTGGCTGGTAAATTAAAGGCACTGAAATCCTTTTCTTCCTTGCAGTCTATAAACTACTCAAAATTATTAATAACTTCCATAGACATGTTGCTAATAGCACTATGTAAATATAACATTTCTGGCAGTTTCCTCTCACTTTCAAAATTTGATTATTTAGTCTAGCTAGGAATATGTTTTTAAATATATTTTTAAAACCCACTTAATGGAGCTCTTTTCTCTCATACTTACAATTTTTGTGTAATCATAGGGAGGAACATATTCTTCACGATATGTTGTCATATATTGCCTACAAAGGAAAAACCAATATTTGTAAAAAATCACAATACACAAAAAAATGGATTTTTTTTCATTTTTGTTTTAATGTCACTTTGGGATGAGTCAATTAATCTATGACAATTCAGGTCTCTCTAAGACTGTTAAGTCAAAGAATGATTGCTGATCTGCCTTGGTTGAGAGAGTTTTCTCACTAAGTTTTCCATAAACCAATGAAACCATAGCAACAGCAGCAGCAGCACCCAAGGCTTACATTGAACAAAACTGTGAAATGGGAAAAATTTCTCTTCATTTCCATCTCCTAATGCTATCCCCCTATACTTTATTATAGTTCAATCAAATAGGAACTTACTAAGTACCATCCCTGACACCATGCTCATGCTATCCCTTGCTGCCCCAAAGATTTAAATGCCATCCATCCCAAGGTTTTGACACATTTTCCTCCATTAAAACTTACCTATGCTGTATCCTACCCCTTCAGAATTCGCTCTCTAATACCTTACAGTTAATTGGTTTAATAAATTATCTATACCCATGTGATACTTCAATACTTTTGAATAAAAGGAGTTGGTATCTGTATCTGCACCTCAGTTTCTTTATATGTTAAAATGAGGGAAAAAAAAGTATTTCCTTTATTTCCCTTACACAATTGTGAGGATGAGAAAAGATAATGCAGATGGAGGACCTTTAAATAGTCAGAAGTGTTCTGAAAATATAAACTCACTGATATATGTACCCAGCAGCTAACATTTATGGAACATACTCAGGTTTGCCAAGTGCTTTCCATATATGACCTCATGTGATCCTTATGACAGCCTTGAAAGGTAGTTGTTACAAATAGTATTACTGACATTTTAAAGAAGAGGAAACTGAGGGTCAGGAAGGCTATGATTTGCCTATGTCCACATACCTAGTAACAGGTTGAGCTGGAATTTGAACAGAGATTTCACCAAGCCCAATTCTAGTGTTCTTTTCACTACCTTACTACTAAGCAGTCGCCGTGGCAGAGTAACAGGGGAAGAGATAACAAAAGTGTGGGGTCCAAATGAAATTTCATCATGGTTAATGATCTCTTCAAACTATTGGAAAGATTGATTGATGTGAGACATAGGTGCACTGGTGATATCTGAACAATAAATGCCAACTAGAAATATTGTGTGATATTAAAAAGGCAATGACATAGAAATCTTCAGTTCTGGGAAGTTCTTATCCTTACAAAAATAGTCTCCTCAATGTCATAAGCACATCATCATAAGCACTTTCTGATATGATTCATGACATAAAATACATGGGAGGATTTCATGCCAAGAGAGATGGGAAACTCTTAAGAATGACATTCTAATATTACAAACACCAATGATACCAATGAAGAAGAGAACAGGATGCCACCTAAAGAGAGTAATATGTACATTTAAGGAACTCAATGATCAACTTAAATTTTAATGATATTAACAAAGTCTTCTCTCTGTGTGACTATGGGCAGGTTCCTTAACTCTCCAGAGCCTCAGTGTACACATCGGTAATATGAAAATCATAAAATCTGCACTATTTATCTTTACAGAAATGTAAGGAATGTCATTAGAAAACCTTCAAGTATTCTGTCTGTCATTTTTTCTGTCATATCATTATTGAAGATGGAAGAAAGGATAAATAATTGAAAGTAAGGGCAATAAAGCTCAGAATCAACTTACGCTGGCGATAAATGGACACCAAAAGGAGGTTTGGAGAGGAGGGGCTATATTGCAGAAAAGAAAGTTTAAAAAAAAAAGGTAATAGGTCTGATGTCTTTGAGGTCCTTTCCAGCTCTTAAATTCTATGATTCCCCTGATCTGGATAAGAGAAATGTTAATAACAGATTGTGGTGAGAAAGGAGAACTGCTCAACTTTTATTTTTGCTTTTTTGTGATTTCCTAAAGAAAATTATCTTTAGACTAGAAAAGATAGAATAAAAATGATTGTGAGGGATCTGTAAAAAAGGTAAGTGAATAAGTGACAAGAGAACATCTAGCTGCCCAGGACAAATTCAAGGTACTGGTCTAGGAAGCATTACATCCAAGGCTCCTAAAGTAAATGACTAATGGATATAATTGTTGAGCCACTTTCAGTGATCCTTGAAAAATTATGGCAAATAATAGGGGTGCCAGAAAGTTAGAAATGGGAAAACGTCTCAGTTTTCAAGAGAGGAAAAGGGTAGAATATTCAAAGCACTAAGCCACTGAGCTTGACTTCAAATTCTGGCAAAGTTCTAGAATATATTATTAGAGGAAAGGTACACAGGTTTTTAGGGAGCAAAACAAAGGGTCACTGGGTGTCTGTATGGTTTCTTCTAAATTAAAGTAGTTTCCTTTTGAGAACAGAACAACTAGACTTAGAGACAGGGGAAATGCAAACACATAAGCTACAATTTTAGCATTTACCAATGTTTCATGCTGTCTTTATGGAGATGGCAAGATGATAGAAAATATTACAATTATAGCTGTTCAGAACCATTTGAATGAACAAACCTAAAGAATAAATCATGTTACTCTAAATTATAGTTATATATTAAACTTAGAGGTAAGCCTCAAATGGAGTGCCCAAAGTTTTCAACCAAGTGCTAAAAAGTGAGTAACTCAGTTTCTTCCTCTCCTAATTTTAATGTTGAAGTTCAACCTAGACTAGGAATTCAGGACACAGCTACGCTCAAGTCATATTGCTAATTCTTCTGACTTTTAAGGAGGAAGAAAATAATAATGGAATTTTTTTTTATTTCTTGGCATCCATTTCTTCGAAATGGAAAGTATAACATTATTTACAAAATATTTCTGGAATGCTTGATGAGAAGGCAGTGTTCAAAAAGATCTCAACAGACTAGAATAATGGGCCAAATCTAATAGAATCAAATTTAATGTTAAGTCTTATTCTTGGGTTCAAAATATTTCCTGTACAAGTACAGCATTGGATAGACATACCTGGATTATGGTTATTTGAAAAAGATCTAGACTGCTGGCTCAATCAGTCAACAGTATAATAGATTGTTTAAAGATTATATGAAAGGCTATGCAGTTACTGTCCTCTGTATCCTATCCTGATTGGATCACATTTGAAATATTGTTTTCAGTTGCCATTTTAGGAAGAACATTACCAAACTTGGCTGTGTCCAGAAGAAAGTGATCAGGATAGGGAGCATATTATATAAGGATCAGTTCTAAATAAAGTCATTTATTATAACAATCCAGGTGAATTCTTCAAACTGTAGAATGGACTAAAGGCATTTGTGAAAGCCCTCTGCAAAAATCTAAAGCACTAGGTATTCCATCTATTTCTCTCTTAGGTAAGTGACAGGAATTACCACTTTAAGGTGAATCATGAATGGCCAAGGCTCAAACATAGGCAACAAACCCAGGTCTCTGATTACAAAAGTTTTTCATTAAGACTTTTTTTTCCTCTATGAATTTTTGAAGCCTATTTATAAGGAAAAATATTGTCTTCATATAAAGTACAAAATTGAGTAGGTCCAAGGCTATAGTATAGAGGAAAAGAAACAATTTACCAAATATAATTCTAATTAATTTGATGGATCCTGAAATTTAAGTTAAATATCCTCTGATAAAGGTCTCCATTATGACAAAGTTATACATTTATACTGTTGGGCCAAAAGAGTTAATGTGAGGATTATGGTCACATTATAATTACAGTTTTTCAGCATAACTGGAAACACATCATTCTGGTCCATTGAACGACCTAATTTTTATTCATTGCCTTTTTCCTGTTGACATTTAGTTTTAACTGCTATAGAGCAGGCAAGAAGCAAAAGAATAGTTGATATTCAAGAGAGAATATTCTAAAACAACATATTTCAGTGAATTTTCCAAAATGGCACCCTATCTGTATTCTGACTAAAACAGTGTGTTTATATCTTTAATACCTTACTTAAATTCATGGATTAAATTAAACAAACAAATGGTTCTAACCCACCATTTAAATTAATGAAGTCTTATTTCCTAATGGAGTTGTTACATCAAATACAAAAATTAACCACACCACTGATCCATTATGTCTGAAGTGTTTTTACACAAGTCACAGCCAGAATCACAGAATTTCAGAGGTTAAAGGGACTTCACAGGCCATCTAGTTCAGCCCATACTCACTGTAACATCCCTAAGAAGTAGTCATCTTGATTCTTCTTAAATGTCTCTAGCTTGGGGGACCTAAAGAAACAGCCCATTCTACCTTTAAGAACCTCCAATGTTTAGTAAACTATCTCCCCCACCAACATGAAATACCAATTTGATATTTGACAATGTCTTCTCTTTTCTCCTGGTCCACCCCTCTGGGGTCAAACAGAACAAAGCTAATCCTAAATCATAAGTCTTAAAATATTTGAAGACAGATAACCTGAATCTAGAGAGATTCCTATTCTCCTTGACAAACACCTCCAATTCATCCAACTGATCCTCATCTGCCTTTAAGACATCCAAGGGAGGGTGAGAATGAAATTATCCTAGATCATCTCTGGTCTATAGAATATCAACTGGAGATAAAAAAAATGGTATGGTTTTGGCTCATATCTGGAGGTTATCAACTGTCTGTTGGTGATTTAATTCGGTTTGTTTGAGCTCTGAATGCCACAATCAAAACTGTACCTGAAAAATATATTAATTTAGTCAGTGTATCATTATGTAATAATTGTCATGTAATATTTTTAAAATTTTATTTTATTAAATTTGTTTATCTATTTTTAGTTTACAACATTCAGTTACACAATCTCTTGAGTTCCAAATTTTCTCCTTCTTCCTGTCCCACCGCCCCCCATGGCAGCATGCAATCCAATAGAGGCTCTACAAATACCTTCACATTAAGCATTAGTCAGGTTGTAAAGAAGAATTGTAACCAATGAAGTGAATGATGAGAAAGAATGAACGAAACAAAACTAAACACAAAAGAGAGCAAGCAGTTTGCTTCAATCTGCATTCCTGGATGTGTATATTCTTTCCATCATGAGTCTTTTGGAGTTGTCTTATAACCTTGCATTACTAAGAGAAGCCCAGTCTATCAAACCCAGATACACTGTGTCTGAAATTGTGTACAAAGTTCTCCTGGTTCTGTTCTCCTCACTCAACATCAGTTTATATAATTCTCTCCAGGTTATTATGAAGTCCATCTGCTACTCATTTCTTATATAGCACAATAGAATTCCATTACATTCATATACCACAACTTGTTTAGCCATTCTCCAATTGATGGGCATCCCCCTTGATTTCCAATTCTTTGCCACCACAAAAAGAGCTGCTACAAATATTTTTGTGCAAACAGGTCTTCTTCCCACTTGTATGATCTCTTTAGGATACAGCCCTAGAAGTAGTATTTCTGGGTCAAAGGGTATGCACTTTTTTATAGCCCTTTGAGCATAGTTCCAAATTGCTCTTCAGAATGGTTGTATCAGTTCACAACTCCACCAACAATGCATTAGTGTTCCAATTTTTCCACATCCTCTCCAGCTTTATCATTTTTCTGTTTTGTCATCTTAGCCAATCTGACCAGTGAGGTGTAATAACTCAGAGTTGTTTTGATTTGTATTTCTCTAATCAATAGTGATTTAGAACATTTTTTCATATGTTTACAGATATTTTTAATTTCTTCTTCTGAAAACTGCCTGTTCATATCCTTTGGCCATTTATCATTTGGGAATGACTTGTATTCTTATAGATTTGACTCAATTTTTCTGTATATTTTAGAAATGAGGCCTTTATCAGAGACACTGGTTGTAAAAATTCTTTCCCAATTTCCACTTCCCTCTTGGTTACATTGACTTTATTGGTACAAAACTTTTCAATTTAATGTAATAAAAATTATCCATTTTGCATTTCATAATGCTCTCTATCTCTTGTTTAGTCATAAATTCCTCCCTTCTCCATAAATCTGACAGGTAAACTATTCCTTACTCTCCCAGATTGCTTACAGTTTCAGCCTTTATATCATGCACCTATTTAGACTTTATTTTGGTGATCAGTGTAAGATATTGGTCTATGCCCATTTTTTGTCATACTGTTTTCCAGTTTTCCCAGAAGTTTTTGTCAAATAGTGAATTCCTATCCCAGAAGCTAGGGACTTTGGGTTTGTCAGACAGTAGATTACTATAGTCATTGACTGCCCTGTCTCATGTACCTAATCTATTCCACTGATCCACCACTCTATTCCTCAGCCAGTAACAAGCAGTTTTGATGAATGCTGCTTTATAGTATAGTTTAAAATCTGGCTAGGCCACCTTCTCTAGCATTTCTTTTCATTAATTCCTTTGATATTCTAGACCTTTTGTTCTCCCAGATGAATTTTGCTACTATTTTTCTAGCTTTAAAATAATCATCTGGTAGATTTATTGGTGTGGTACTAAATAGGTAAATTAATTTAGGTAAAATTGTCATTTTTATTATATTAGTTTGACCTAGCCACAAGCAACTGATGTTTTTCTAATTATTTTGATTTGACTTTATTTGTGTAAAAAAGTGTTTCATAATTGTGTTCATATAGTTCCTGGGTTTGTTTTGGCAGTTATATTTTATAATGTGTACGGTAATTTTAAATGGAATTTCTCTTTCTTGCTGTGGGACTTCATTAGAAAAATGTAGGAATGCCAAGTATTTATGTGGCTTTATTTCATATCCTGCAACTATGCTAAATTTATTTCTTATCTCAAGTATTTTTTTCTTGATTCTCCAGGATTCTCTAAGTATACCATCATATTATCTGCAAAGAGTCATAGCTTAGTGTCTTCTTTGCCTAACCCAATTCCTTAGATTCCTTTTCCTTCTCTTATTGCCACAGCTAACATTTCTAGTACCAAATTGAGTAAGAGAGGTGATAGTGGACATCCTTGTTTCACCCCTGATCTTACTGGAAATGCTTCTAGTTTGTCCCTATTACATATAATACTTGCTAATGGTTTTAGATAGATGCTGCTTATTATTTTAAGGAAAACTCTGTTTATTCCTATACTTTCTATTGTTTTTAATAGTAATGGGTGTTGTATTTTGTCAAAGGCTTTTTCTGCATCTATGAGATAATAATAAGGTTTCTACTAGTTTTGTTGTTGATATGCTCAATTATACAAATAGCTTTCTTAATATTTGCATTCCTGGAATAAATCCTACCTGATAAAACTGTATTATTCTTGTGATAAATTTAGTCTTTTTTGCTAACATTTCATTTAAAATTTTTGCATCTATATTCATGAGAGAAATTGGTCTATAATTTTCTTGCTCTGTTTTGGCTCTTCCCAATTTAGGTATTAGTACCATTTTTGTATCATAAAAAGAATTTGGTAGGACTTCTCCAATTTTCCCAAATAGTTTATAAAGTATTGGAATCAATTGCTCTTTAAATGTTTGATAGAATTTGCTTGTAAAACCATCTGGCCCTGGAGATTTTTTTCCTATGGAGTTCATTGATAGCTTGTTTAATTTCTTTTCCTGAGATGAGGTTATTTAAGTATTGTACTTCCTCTTCAGTTCATCTGGGTATTTTATATTTTTGTATTATATTATGTTCATCCATTTCACTAAGATTATCAAAATTTTGGGCACACAACCAGGCAAAATAATTTCTAATTATTGTTTTAATTTCTTCTTCATTGGAGCTTAATTCACCCTTTTCATTTTTGATACTGGTAATTTGGTTTTCTTTCTTTTTTATCAACTTGACTAAAGGTCTATCAATTTTATTGGTTTTCACATAGAACCAGCTCTTGTTTTATTTATTAATTCAATAATTTTCTTAGGTTCAATTTTATTAATGTCTCCTTTGTTTTTCAGAATTGCTAATATAGTATTTAATTGGGGATTTTCAATTTGTTCTTTCTAGCTTTTTTCAGTTGCATGCCCAATTTACTAATCTCCATTTTCTCTATTTTATTCATGTATGCATTCAGAGATATAAAACTTCCCCTAAGAACTGCTTTCGCTGCATCCCACAAGTTTTGGTATGTTGTCTCATTGTTGTCTCATTCATTCTCTTGAATGAAATTACTGATTGTTTCTATGATTTCTTGTTTGACTCACTCATTCTTTAGGAATAAATTATTTAATTTCCAAATAGTTTTTAGTCTATCTTTCCATGGCCCTTTATTACATATAATTTTTATTGCATCATGATCTGAAAAGGATGCATTTAGTGTTTCTGCCTTTCTGCATTGGACTGTAAGGTTTTATGCCCTAGTACATGGTCTATTTTGTGTATGTGCCATGTACTGCTGAGAAGAAGGCATATTCCTTCTTATTCCCTTTTAATTTTCTCCAGAGGTCTATTATATCTACTTTTTTTTAATATTCTATTCACCTCTTTAACTTCTTTCTTCTTTATTTTGAGGTTAGATTTATCAAGTTACGAGAGGGGGCAATTGGGGTTCCCCACTAGTATAGTTTTGCTATCTATTTCTTCCTCTGACTCCCTTAACTTCTCTAAGAATCTGGATGCTATAGAGCTTGGTGCATATATGTTTAGTAATGATATTGCTTCATTGTCAATGGTGCCTTTTGGCAGGATGTAGTTTCCTTCCTTATCTCTTTTAATTAGATCTATTTTTTGCTTTTGCTTTATCTGAGATAAGGATTGCTACCCCTGCTTTTTTTTTACTTTAGCTGAAGCATAATATGTTCTATTCCAGCCTTTTACCTTTACCCTATGTGTATCCCCCTGTTTCAAATGTGTTTCCTGTAAACAACATATTGTAAGATTATGGTTTTTAATCCATTCTACTATCCACCTCCATTTTATGGGGGAGTTCATCCCATTCACATTCACAGTTATGATTACTATCTGTCTTTTTCCCCTCCATCCTATTCCCTCCCCCATTTATGCTTTTATTTCCCCCTTCTCCCTTTGTCTCCTTAAGACTTTTCCTTTTGACCACCACCTCCCTCAGTATTACCTCCCTATCAACCCCCCTCCCTTTTCCTACCCTTCCTGCATACTACTTCTTCCCCCCCTTCTAACAATCCCCCCTTTTCTTTCCCCTCCTAGTGCCTGTAGGGTGCAAAAGATTTTTATACTTAACAAGGTATGTTATTCCCACCTTGAATCAAAACCGATGAGAATAAATCTCATACAGTGCTCCTCTCCTTCCCTTCTTTCCCTCTATTATAATAAGTTTTTGTGTCTTTTCATGTTAGAATCCTATACTTAACTGATTATATTATTCCCTCCTTGAACCAAAACTAATGAGAATAAAACTCATAAAATGTTCATCTCCCTCTCTTCTTTCCTTCTACTATAATATGTTTTTATGCCTTTTTGTGTGGCATAATTTACCCTTTTCTGCCTCCTCCTTTCCTCTTCTCCCATTACAGTTCCTTTGCACCCCTTAATAGGGTTTTTTTTATCATCACTTTGGTTACTTTATACCCACACCCTCTATCTATGTATAACTCTTTTATATGTTGCATGATTATACAATTCTCAATATTGACAGGTATCAGCTTCCCATATAGGGATGTAAACAGTTTGTTCTTATTGAATAACAAGTTGTGTGTGTGTGTGTGTGTGTGTGTGTGTGTGTGTGTGTGTTTTCCCTGTTTATCTTTTTATGTATCTCTTGAGTCTTGTATTTGGAGATCTAATTTTCCACTGAGCTCTGGCTTTTTCATCAGGAAGGTCTGGAAGTCCCTTATTTCATTGAATGACTATCTCCTTGCCTGAAAGATTATGCTTAGTTTTGCTGGATAGTTGATCCTTGGTTGTAGTTCTAGTTCTTTTGCCTTACAAAATATCATATTCCAATCCCTCCAATCTTTAAATGTAGTAGCTGCTAGGTCCTGTGCAATCCTGACTGTAGTTCCACAATATTTGAATTGTTTCTTTCTTGCTGCCTGCAGTATTTTCTCCTTAATGTGACAGTTCTGGAATTTGGCTACAATATTTCTTGGAGTTTTCAATTTGGGATCCCTTTCAGGAAGTGTCCAGTAGATTCTTTCTATAACTATTTTACCCTCTGGTTCTAAGACCTCAGGGAAATTTTCCTTGATGATTTCTTGGAAGATGCTGTCCAGGCTCTTTTTTAATCATGGCTTTCCAGTAGACAAATAATTCTTAGATTATCTCTCCTGGATCTGTTCTCCAGGTCAATCGTTTTTCCAAGATATTTTACATTTTCTTCTAATTTTTCATTCTTTAGGTTTTGTTTTTGATGTCTCATAGAGTCAGCTTCAAAATGACTGATTGTAATTTTTAGTGAATTATTTTCTTTGATTAATTTTTGAAGTTCCTTTTCCATATGTTCATGTTTTGTTTTTAGAGGTCTTTTCTCCGGTTAGATTTTGCACCTCTTTTCCAATCTCACAAATATTACTTTTTAAGGAACTTTTCAGTAATTTTTTTTTTCTATTTTGGCAAGTGTAATTGTAAAATAATTTGTCAGTTTATCTTCTACCTCTCTAATTTGGCTTTTAAAGTCCTTTTTGAGCTCTTCCAAGAATGCTTTCTGGACTTGAGACCAGTTTACATTCCCTGTTGAGGTTTCAGAGTTGGGTATAGAGTCAATGCTGACCTTTTGTGAATTTGATTCTTCTTGCTCACTATAAAGAGATTCAATTGTTTTTATTCTTGGAAATTGCTTCTTTCCTATTGTAATTGCCTATTTCCTGGCCTTTAAAGTGGATTTCTGCTTCTGGGGCATAGAAGGCTCTGATCCACGTTTTTCATGCTGGGAGCTAGGGATCTGGTTATTGACTTTGTGTGCTGTGTCCTCTGGCTGTCTAGACTGAGGCCAAGGCCAGGGCTTTCTGAGTTGCCTCAAGGTTACAATGAAGCACACAGTGTGGGGTAGGGGTGGTCTGACTACTTCAGGATTCCACCTCCCAGCCCCTAGGCTGAAACTCTGTCAGGCTCAGCTGCCGGTGGCTGGCAACGTGGAATAGGATTAGTTCTCCTGGTTGTGTGAAGGCACACCTGGGTTTCCAGTGTTAGTACTTGCTTGCTCCCCCACCCTGGGGTTCAGGATCTCCTGCTGGTCAGCTAAGATGGGGCTTGTTGGGACAGCTCCTACCCTGCACCTTAGTCTCAGCACAGCCACACCCATGACCCACTACCTTCCTCTAGGACTCCCAAGCCTGCTGCTGGTTGCACTGTTTCAGGATTTTTCCCTGTGGCAATATTCTCTGGGTTTTCAGGGTCAGAGAGAGAAAGTGGAGCAGCTAGGGTTTACTCTGTCATCTTGGCTCCCAGGAGCTCAGGTAGTTGATTTTTAAACATCCAGGCTGTGTGTTGGTTGCCCCAGAATTAGCTGCTGCTGCTGTGGGTCCTGTACTTTCTCCCCTGTCCTGTGGTGAGAGGTCTGGGAATTGCCCCTGCGATGGGTGAATCAGCTTGCCTGAGCTCACTCTGGCTCCACTTTGGTTGGGTCTGAGGCCTGTGCTGGTGCAGCCCCTGTGCCCCATGACTCCCCTACCCAGTCCCACATTTGTGTGCACGTTTCTGGACTGAGAATCTGCCATGCTCTGTCCCAATGGATTCTGCCCCTCTAAAATCCACTCAGATTCACTTTTTAGAAGTTACTGAAGGAATTCATGGAGGAGTTTAGGTGAGTTCCTGCTTTCACTCTGCCATCTTGGATCTGCCCCCTTGTCATGTAATATTAATCATATTAAGAAAGGTATCATACTTATGGAAGGGCAGCTAGGTGGTTTAATGGATAGAGCACTGGGCTTGGCATCAGGAAAACTCAATCCTCATGAGCTCAAATCCAGTCTCAGACCCTTATTAATTATGTGACCCTGAGCACATGACTTAATCCTGTTTACCTCAGTTTCTTCATCTGCAAATGAGCTAGAGAAGGAAATGACAAACCATTCCAGTATCTTTGCCAAGAAAACCCCACATGGGGTCACAAAGAGTCAGACGTGACTCAAACAACTGAACAGCAATGACAACATACTTATGGAGACTACACCAGGGCTTCAGCAGACCTAATAAAGCTACAATCCCTAGAATCCGTATCCCTAGCATTGGATTGTAATTTGTAAGTAAGATTGCTCCTTAATAACTCACATTTATATATCACTTATAAAGAAGTTTTACTCACAACAGCCCTATGAGGTAGATACCATAGGTATCTTCTTTTTATAGATATAGAAACTAAGGAAAGTGACTTGTTACTGATCTCTTAGTTAGCAAGCATTATTAGATAAAGCCTCAGTCCCATCAAGTCTATATTACTGTGTAGCTCACAGATGCCTACTGCCCCTGAAGCAAAAACTTTAGCTAATGATACATGTTTATGATGTTCCTTCATAACATACAGGTCACTCTTGGTGCCTTAGTTCTTCTATATCACTGATATAGCCTTCACTGTGGTTTTTTTTTTATTTCATTTGGGACTACACTCACTAAATTAGATTGCCTCAAGATAATCTTTAGTCACCAAAAATTCATAATTTTCAAAATTTTATTCCTTTAAAATGGGGAAAAGCATATTAATTTGATCAATGTGTTATTGTATTATAATTTTCATATAATATTAACTACATTAAAAGAAGTATCATACTTATTAATGGGCAAAATAACATTATATTAAAGAACACAAGATTGGCAGATAGAACAAAGGATACTTAAGAATTTTTTCTTTCTCTGACCCACTGTACTTATTTCAGGAAATCAAATTTCTCTGACTCATTATGTTATATTTTCTATTATTAGTGGCATTTTAAGTAAATTACTAACATCTTTTGGTGATCTGGTGGGTGTCGAGAAAAGATAGCTCCAAAACCTCTTCTGGGCAATCCAATGTCCCTGAAAACAAGAGGACAATTTCCAGAAAACAAGTCAGACTGTCACTTTTAAAATATCAAAACATAAAAATATCATTTGAAGGAGAATTTATTAACTACTTTTAAAGTGATTATAATGAAAATAGTGGAAAATTTTATACTTTCCTAGAGAGGAAAATGGTGCAGCTACATGGCATAGTGTATAGAGCACAGGGCATGGAGTCAAGGACAACCTGAGTTCAAATTCGGCCTTAACACTTAACACAAAAACTAGCCTTGTGACCTTGGGCAAATCATTTAACCCCAATTGCCCTACATTCCCCCCTCCAAAAAAACAAAACAAAAAAATCCCTTAAATGGAGTCACAAAGAGTCAGACATGACTGAAATGACTGAATAACAACAGAGAAGAAAATACTTTCATACCCTCAAAATTTGCTAAGTCCTATTGATTCTGACTACATAATACTTCACATATCCATCCCCTTCTCTAATATGCTTCTCATAGGTTATTGTCTATTATAATTATCTGTGTGCTGTGTCTCCATAGTAAACTATAAAGTCCATGAAGGAGAAGTCCTCATCTTACCTAAATCTTATTTCCCTCTACAAACACATAATTAATGCTCTGTACTCAGTAGACACTCAATATAAAGCTCACTGATTTTATTGTTGTTATTAAAATATCATACAAATTAGTGTGACATTTACATATTATGGAGCATGAACATAACTCACATATTTTTTTATCTCTACTCAAAAATATTCTTCTGTTGTCTCATTAGGGTTTGGTCTTGAAAACCATGCCAACAGGGCAGGCATCAAGGATTAAAAAATTATGGGCTGGTTATGAATTATATACCTGTTGTCCAAGGACTGACCAGTCAAAGTAAATTTACAAAAATTCATCACCAGGTTGAAAGAAAGGTGAGTAGTTGTTCAATCACACTAAGTCTTAGGGAATATGATTCAGATAATTATGTTCTTTCTCTATTTCATTTTGTTATTTAAACAGCTCCATGAAGCTACAAATTGCTGATCCTCTTCTATGGAGGAATTTTCACACAGGAAGTTCCTTACACTACTGAAATCACAGATGCATACAAAAGAAAAACACCTGACCACAAGTTTAGTGACCTCTTGAACAAGTCCTGTTTTTAAGTTTCATGCTCTATACAAATAAATACAAATATTAAGAATACCGTTCAATAATTCCAGAATCAAATGTGTCATTATTCAGCAGGGGTAAACCACTTCTTTCCACAAATCCTCTATTTACATAAGGTTGCTCCATTTGTTCATGTGTTTCTGATATCCAAGGCTGGAAAAACAGGATTTTATGCATAAGAAAAATAAATGACCTCGCAAAAAGGTCAGTAAACATTTCTATTAATACTGATTTCTTTTTTGTTTGTTTGTTTGTTTTAATTTTTGGAGGGCAGTTAGGGTCAAGTGACTTGCCCAAAGTCACACGGCTAGTTTTTGTGTTAAGTGTCTGAGGCCAGATTTGAACTCAGGTCCTCCTGACTCCAGGGCCCGTGCTCTATTCACTGTGCCATCTAGCCGCCCCAATACTGATTTCTTTATTATAGTTAAAAAATATTCTCTGAAAACCCCTATAACTACTTAATTTAGATCCAATGTTTGGCTAAAAAAGAGAAAACCAAATTTATTTTTAATAATAATGAAAAATGTTATTTTAATAACAATGAAAGAACATAATTTCTTTTGCCTATTTTGCTTCCCTTTTTCTTTTCTCAAGAGAAGAGTAAATTCCATTCATTCATTTTTATTTCATTTCTCTATGAAACAGCAGTGTTGAAGTAGATGACCTTTAGAACTCAATATTGGACTCATAAGAGTCCTAGAAGACCATGACCCTGAGGTGTACAGTATGTGATGGAGAAACCTGCCCCTCTACCTCCAGGGGCAAATCACCTCCCCAAATGGAAGAACTAGATAGAGCCCTGAACCATTGGATGAACATCTGTATACCCAATATTGTCAATGTTTCTGACTAAAAATGGAAAGTATCCACTTATTGAAATGCTTGGTGCCCCTGACCATAGGGAAGTAGAATGGCATCCACAGTAAAATGACTAAAGCCTCCTATTTACTCAAGGCCAGGCAACACACATTTATGCCTCTACTGCCCTAGGCATTCTCTTGGATTCTGTCTGGTTCTATGACATCATTCTCTTATATCCCAGCTCTTTGTATACAATTCTAGAGACCCAAACCATGAGCTTTGGCCCCGCTTAGGTCTTAGGCTTCTTGAAGTCCAGGCTTTCTAATCTTTCCTTTCAGCTTCTTATCTGGCCACTTTTATCTCTAGTTGCCCAGCAATGACTATCTGTATCTTTGTCCTAGTAGTAGGGGATATGGTATTGGACTTTTCCTTGTATTCTCAAACAGAAAAAGAAAACACCCTCTTGAAAAAATTTACCAGCTGGCATTTTAAGATGTCAGACTGCCCCACAAATTAAAGTCAGGTGTATGTGGATACCCATCATTAATGAACTATTTGGTCAAGTTATATTGAAAAGGAAGAAACAAACATAAAGAAAATGCAGAAAAGTCAAAATGAAATGGACTTCATTTTGGTCAATCACAGCCAATCAAATGTCAGCCTTGATGACAGCTATATTCTTTTTTTTTTTTGGAGGGGGGAAGGCAGGGCAATTGGTGTTAAATGACTTAGCCAAGGTCACACGGCTAGTAAGTGTGTCAAGTTTTTGAAATCAAATTTGAACTTGGGTTCAAATAAGGCCCGTGCTCTATTCACTGAGCTAGCTAGCTGCCCCAGTGATTGCTTTCTTCTGATGAAAACACAATATCTAAAAGTATTTATGATCTGTCATAGGAATCATATTTCAGAAAAATGTCATTCCTATCTTGAAAAGTCCTCTTCAGTGAGGAGGAACCAGATGCCCCCAAACAAAGTAAAAGGACAACCATATTCTATTTTTTTTTAAATGCTCAGAAGGAAAATTATCTCAGAGAAAATAAGTCAACTTAAATAAATAAAATAAAATAAAAAGCCAATAAAATTACAACATGATGAATAAACATTATGTTGTAACAGAAACAGAAGTGTGATGGTCATCAGAAAAAATATCCCCCCCAAACTGAAAATGGATCTATTTCAAGACTCTTCAGAGTGCCTTAATATGATAAAATAAAGGATATATGACATTGCTAGAGTTGGAACTGAAAATCAATAAAAAAAGAGGAAAGATAGGCAAATAAGAGATAAGATGCTAAAGAAAATTCATATAAGAGATAAGAAGAATACAGAGCTGTTCCACAGTCCAGGAGAAGGTAGGTACTAACAGCTAAGACCTAACCTATGACCCAAATCTACATTCCATAGAGATATGAAGAGGCTCAGGCCATCCTTGATTTGGTTCTATAACATTCTCCACATCCTCAAAAAACAAAAAGAAAAATAATGTATTGTCTAGAGACATCTAGGTGGAGCAGTAGATACAGAGTGGGGTCTAGAATTTGGCAGACCTAGTTTAAATACAATTCTGATACTTACTAATTATGTCACCCTGGACAAACCACATAACTTCTGTTTTCTTTGTGTATAAACAGTAGCACCTCCTTCCCAGGGCTGTTGTGAGGATCAACTGAGAATTAATATTTGTAAAGTGCTTTGAAAATCTTAAAGTGATATAGAAATGTTGGCTATTAGCTGAAGAGAAATAATAAAATATTGAGAAATATGTATATGCCAAGAGCCATCTTCCAATTAGATAAATAGTTCAAATTCTCAAAAAAATTGCAAACTATACATTACCACATGAAAACACACCCCCAAATTATTAACTGTAAGAGAAATACAAATTAAAACATGTTTGAGGTTTTGTCTTCACTATATTAATTGATAGAGATAATGAAAGATGAGAACAATTAATGTTGGAGGTGCAGTTAAAATGGCCACAATGATATACTGCTGAAAGAGCTATGAAATGGCCCAGAATTTCTGGATTTTCAGTTTCAAATTATGTGACAAAAGTGATTGAATCATTTGTATCCTTTGATTCCGATATCTTATTATTCCCCAGAGAAGTAATAGCAAAGAACTAGAGACAAAGTGGGGGCCCATGGATTGAGGAATGGCCTTTAAATACTATCATATATCGCTAACAGGTTCATAGATCTAGAGCTGCAAGGCACCTTAGAGCCACCTAGTTCGAAATTTTCGATTTACAGATGAAGAAACTGAGGTCAAATAAGGTTCGATAAGCAAGAAATATCAGAGCCAGGTCCCTTGACTCCCTAAAGCCAATAGTCTTTCTACTGTATTATGAATATAATGAAATAATATTGTGCAATAATCAATTACAAATATGAAAAATTGGGAAGATTTATGTGAACTGATTACAAAACAAAATAGAGCCAAGAAGATAATATTCATAATACAACACAGTAAATGAAAAAGTCACAAAGAGCAAATTAAACTCTGAATAATGGTAAAACCAGTAAGGGTCCAAGAAAACAAAAATAAAATGTATTTCTCCTGTTTTATGAGAGAAAATTGGGAGATTATTGTTGCAAAATAGTGCCTATCTTGTAAAATGCAGAGAACACCCTGGATATTTTTGCTTATATGTTTTTCTTCTTCATGGGGAAGAGCTCAGTTTACAGGTAAATTGATTTGAAATGACTATGTCTTTAAAAAGACAAAAAAGCATTGACAATTTTTTTCCAAAAAAGAGAGACCCCCCCCAGGCTCTCTCCTCCTCTTACTAACCAGAGCATAGGGAGAGTGCAAACTATCTCCCCATCCCTAAATCAGATAAAAGATTCTCTCCTGGCAAAGCATTTTCAGCTCACACTAAGGCCTTTTTCACTGCTTTTTTCCCAGAACAGAAAAATGAGGAGTAAATAAAAGAAAATCTACAACTCAGTACAGGACTTCTGCAGTAAAACTCAAATTGAACAATTAATGGTCAGATTGGAAGAAGTTCCCATGGAGAAATCAAAGCATATTAAATAAATAAGCATATTTAAAAAATTAAAGCAGGACTTGAAAGCAGGTTTTTTTAAATACCAAAAAAGCAAACAATAACTAGGGGAGCTGCAAAACATCCTCCAAAATCTAAAAACATCTATGAAAGTGAAAAATGGTAAAGTCAAGAAAACTAGTGAAAGGCTAACAGAAAATAAAAATCAAATTGAAGAACAAACCAAGTAATATACTTGAAAAAAACAGCTAAGAGATATGCAGTGCAAAAGGACAGATTTGTAAGACAGCAAGATGTATAAACATGGGATAGGTTGGAACCACAAAAAGTACTAAAAAGAGAAAAAATCTAGACATTATATTTTAGGACCTGATAGGAGGAAATTTTCCATATACCAGAGAAGCTTCTACAAGTAGAGAAAATACACAGGACACCAGTAAGGAGAAATCCGAACTTGATTCACTAAGTCACATTAATGTGAACTAGCACAAAGCACCATTTTAGCAAGGTGATACATTTTTAAGATAATGAATAAAAAAAGAAACTTTAAGAATTTACATTCTATATGGAGCAAAAAATGTCTTTTCTCCCAAGTTGTAAAGAAAAACAATGATTAGGAGTTTTTGTGTAAAACCCAATAAAGGAAATCAAAATAAAGCAAATAACTGAGAGAGGAGTGGGTTGGAGAGGGTGAATAAGAAAGGAAAAGGAAAGGTTATTTTATTTTGAGCATGGGCACTAATGAAGATCTGGGAAGGATGGGGCACTCCTTAAACAAATCACTTCTCTAGGGTGAGGAAGTTTAACTCAGTAAAACTAAAATAGAGAACTCTCTGATAGAGAGAAAAGGGAAGATAGTTTTAGACTTTGATTATATCCTCCTATGGCCTCTAGGTGGTGCAGTGGATAGAGGGCCAGGCCTGGACTCAGGAAAACTAATCTTCCTGAATTCAAATCTGGCCTTAGACAACTAGCTGTGTGACCCTGGGCAAGTTACTTAACCCTGTTTGTCTCAGTTTCCTCATATGTAAAATTAAATGGAGAAAGAAATGGCAAAGTGCTCCAGCATCTCTGCCAAGAAAGCTTGAAACACCTTGGACACAAATGAAATGGTTCAACAACAAAAATATCTTCCTATGAAGTGCTCATTAGCACTTTGATGAGAAGATTAAAAGATATTTCCTGGGTCTAAAAGACTTGTCAATCTAGTCAAATCAAAAGAAATATGATTTGGGAGAACACTGCCAAGGCTGAACCTGTTCCATATAAATTCAGTCCTTGGAGTCATGGGTATTTAAGGAAGAAGAGTGGAAATTTGTGTGTATGTGTTTATGTGTATGTGTGTGTTCACATGAGTGTGAACATCAGTGGAAGAAGTTTCCATGCTGGGAGTTCCCAACATCAGTGAAATCACAAGTACAAATTAAAAAACAAATCTCCCAAAAAACAAAATTTAAATTCACAAGGCCACTGAATTTTTTTCTTATAAAGTGATTTAAATAACATATTTCTATAATGCATTTAAGACAATCTTATAATGGAAGATATACAGGTTTGAGATAACAGTGGCCAAACTCATATTTTGCAATTACAGAAAACTATACCTATTAAATAAATATTTACTCATTGTAGATCATAGTGATGGAAGGGGCCTTAGATGCCATCAGGTAATTTTATAGATGAAGAAACAGGCATATAATATATGTCTGAGGTAGGATTTGAACTTGTGTTCATCTCTCTATCCACTACTTCATGCTACATCTTCAAGTCTAAATTATATTTCATTTGGAATCATGAACCTTAAATGCCACTACATTGTTTCACTTATTTATTCACTGAAATTGCCTGATGTTTATTACCTGACATTGAAGAGGACAATCAAGGACTGATCCTAATTCAGTTATACGATTAGGAAATGTTTCATAAATCAAGCTGTCTGCTCCACCCATCATGTACACTCTCCAACACCAAACAATACTTAGGGGCTCCCATTATCCCTATGCAGCCCTCAGAATTGGGTATCACTCACCCGTTGGTCCTAACCTTTAGAGAGTACTGTCATTTTCCTCATTAGTCTAGGGGGTTGTCATAGATTGAGCTCTCTCCTACTTTAAGATACACTATTCCCCTTTGTTCCTTACCCCACTGCTCTTTCCTTAAAACTCTTCCACAGGAATTTTTATATATAGCTCTTTAATCAGAAATTGTTAAGTGCAAATAATATCAATATAATCATCACACACATTCCATAGCCCATGTGCTCCTCCTTAGTTCCTGTATCATATACCACCTGCAACTCCAAGAGTGCAATAAGGCACCAAATCAAGAAGTTAGGTCCTTTCCCCCTCATCTCATGCTCCCCATAAAGAGTCAGTAAGGTTTCTGCTAAAAAAAATTAAGGTTGTTTAACCCATTCATAGCAAAACTTCTATATTAGATCAGTGTCTTCGGAAATCAGAGTGCTCTGCTGTACTCTTCTGAAAGTAGCACAAGTAACTCGACAAGCAGGTGGAGTCGGGCATCATACCCATGCCAAATAATTGTGTCTCTGCACCCAGTCTCAACTCTTCCAGGCACAAGCAGACTTAAATGAATTGATGCAAAGTTAAATGAATCCACAGAACCAGGAAAAAAATGTTCATAATAACAGCAATATTGTAATGATCTACTAGTAAAAGAACTCTGATTAATACAGTGATCCAAGACAATTCCAAAGTTCTCATAATGAAAAATGTAATTTACCTCCAGAGAGAGGGAACTGGTGAATTCTGAGTGCAGACTGAAGCATATTTTTTCACTTTATTTTTCTTGTTTTTGCAACATGCCCAATATGGAAATATATTTTACATGACTTCACATATATAATGGATATCACATTGCTAGCTTTCTCAGTGGGTGGGGTAGAAAATTTGGAACTCTAAATAAATAAATGAATGAACAAATAAATAAATAATAAATGAACTGATAAATAAGTAAACCAAACAATATTAGGATGTGGCACAGTGACCTATATTTGAATCTCACCTAGGCTACCCTAGCAATGTGATCTTAGACAAGTCCTTTAATTTCTCAAGACTTCAGCTTCCTCAGATTAAACCAGATCCAAGCATTTGACTAGATGATCTCTAAGGTCTCTTCCAGCACTAACACTCTTTGATTCTGTGATTTCAGCCTCTACTTATATACTTGGCTTGAGAGCTTATCAATATTAGCTCTCCATCCATTAGCATGGTCAGCAACTCCTCTATACTTCATGTGTGATTCTTAGACTTTTCTTCATATGAAGCCTTCACAGGGGTGCTACCCAATGTGCTGAGGCCTTCCTCTATTTTTCACAACCATCTCAATTATATCTGTCTATCTAATGTCTCTCAAGTCACATATCATGTTCTTGACATGCATGTTCTTGATGATGTATTTTATCCCCACTTCTCTGATACTAATCATCATTGGTAATATGCTGTCACCTGTTTACACACAAAATGCATCTGTTCATCTTTCCTACAACACCTTCTTGATAAGCATTATTTCATTTGATTCTTACAACAACCCTGGGATATAGTGGCTATAATTATCTCTTTTTTACAAATGAGGAAACTGAGGTTGAGAGAGATTAAATTACTTGCCAAGGGTCACAAGCTAAGGTCTGAGACAAGATTCAAACTGAGGTCTTCCCACCTCTGTGCCCAGCACTCTAGCTATGAGATTTATTTTTCCAGAGTAGTCAAGGCCATAGCAGAGGCTATCCATCTAACTTCCTGTAGTTGGAGATTAGACAGGAGATTAGGAGACTATAATAATAATGTATTTTTGCTTAATGGGAAGATCTTTCCCATCCCTTAATAGGGCTATGTGACCTGCTTAAGTCACATGGAAGCCTAAGTCACATGAGTTTGAGTCACATGAAGCCTGTGGTGGGAGGAGCTTGCTGAACAGGTAGAGCAGGAAGGGTGGAGCAGAGCCCAGAGGAAGTTGATCACAGCAGTTAAGAGCTGAGGGAGAGAGAGGAAGCAGGCAGCAAGCTGTGAGTGTTTGTTTGTGGGAAGGCCCTAATATGGGTAAAGGTGAGAGATGACAAGTGGACAAACAGCCTGACTCTTCCACTGATTTCCTTATGGTGTCAGGAGAAAATGAGGAAGGCTTTAACACATTGGGTTGAATCTCTATGGGGAACTAAAAGACAAGAGGCACACAGGATAGGCAGCATAGCTAGATTGCCAACTACATCATTGAAGGGAACATCCAAACCGATATGATCCCAGATTTCTGTCTGAGGATTAAGATAAAATTCTGTTGTTTCCCTCTATAAGAAAAAGCAAATCCTAAGAAATAAACTGATAGGAGAGATTTGTCTCCCATAACCTCCTACTCAAAAATCTTTAGTTGCCCTCCATTGCCTATAGAATAAAGTCACAGAATCATACAATGTCAGAGCTGGAAGAGATCTAAAAGTCCATCTCATTCAACTCACACCTAAAGAAGAATCATCTCTTCTATGGTATGATCTACGGATCCTTCATCATCCTGGTTGCCCAACTCAGGCACTCTCCAGCTTATCAGTGTTCTTCCTAAAATATGGTACAAAAATATGGTCTGACCAGGGCAGAATACAGAAGAGTCATCCTTTCCCTAATCCCCAACAGTATTACTACAGTAATGCAGCCAAAGACTGCATTAATAATCATTTGTTGTGAATTATAATCATTTGTGTATTTGTCCTAGAAATATGAGCTATTACTATTGTTGGTACTCTTGTTATTATTGTTATTATTAGATTGTATCCATTTTGAGGACAGGAATTGTATCTTATTCATCTTTATATTCTCCTGGTCTCTAGAACAATGCATAGATTAGATACTCAAAAAATATTTGTCGAATGAATGAATGGAAATTGAACAAGTGAATGAATAAGTAAAGTACAAACTTCCAAATATGTTTTAGAAGGATTATACATCCTCCCCTAGGTCCTATGATTCTTTTTTAATTAATGTATTCCTTCTTAGTTTTCAACATTCACTTCCATAAGATTTTCAGTTCTAAATTTTCTCCCTCTTCTTTCCCTCCCACTTCCCCAAAACAGCATGTGCATTCACATTAAACATATTTTTTGCTAATTAATTTATTTTTAGTTTTCAACATCTAGCTCCCATGTTTCTACACTAATTCTGCATTTCTTTACTTCTGCACCATGAAATTTACTCACCTAAGAAATATTAAATCATATTCTGTATACTCTTACTAATGGGAATTTCAGCTATTCATTTTTATCAGAATGCTCAATAACAGTAACAAAATCGAAACAAAATTTTCTCATTAACTAGGTACTACAGCTAAAGATATTCTAAGATACCATGTGAGGTTCTAGATTTCTTGTGGGGTTCTTGGTTCACAAGTTTTCTTAGTCCCTGATGGGTTCTGAGTTCATGAGAAACTTAAATTAACCATAATATCCAATTTCCCTAGCATTCAAGTTAATGAAGGTTTTCCTTCATAAGACATCTGCTTTATGTGGCAATTATGCTTGAGGATACCATTATCTGATCCACAACGTGTACAAATCCATGAATTCCTTCAATTTTTTCTTGCCTTACTGCTTTAGCTAGCATCTCTAGGACTACGTTAAATAGTGGTAGCAACAATGATGAAGAATATGGCTCACCTCATGATAGAGAAGTAATGAATTAACATGCAATTCTCCATTTTTTGGACATGGTCAATAGTTGGATTTGGGGATTTGTTTTGCTTAACAATGCTTATGTGTTACAAATTTTTTATATTTCTTTTGTTATTATTGTTGTTTTCAGTAGGGAAAGGAAACAGAAGGGATAAAAAATAAATGCTTGAAAATTAAATTTACATTAAAATTTTAAAAATACAAATTACTTACCATAGCATCCTTTGTTCCAAACCTCCAGTAACTTGAATTACACAGATTTTTTGAGCCCAATGGTAATTCATCTATATCATAATCTTTGGGATATCCTTCTCTGTCTACATGCCTTTAGAAAAAAGAATGAGTTATGTTAAGAGACAAATCCTATTTATCACTCTCTTTTCTGAAGTGTGTTAAAATTATTCAAAGTATTGAACACTTTAACTCAATTATTTTCTGTGACCAAAAAAATTAATTGTTCCATTCCCAACCTGGTGATGAGCCTCTACCAAATTAATTAGACTGATCCTCAGAGGAAAGTCACATTGCTCACCCCCTTATTTAGACTTCCCGTTATAGAGGAATTGCCAGAATTTTATCCTCTGAGTGACATGATGAGGTGGAGGGGTAAGATTTTGATAAAGGAAGAAGAATAAAATATACTTCAAATTTATATAATGCTTTAATGTTTACAAAGAACCTTCTTCAAAATAGCTCTATGAGGTAGTTGGTGTAAGTAGTTAAATCATTTTATAAATTTTACAGATGAAGAAACTGAGATGGAAAGGTTCAGTGATTTGTCCTGGACCACACAACAAGAAGTATTGGAACATTTAAACTCTTTCCTCTCAACTCTAAATCCAGTCCCCTTTCCACACCACGCTGCTGCAATATGATAATAGTGCCATTATTATTATATTTCTAAAATGAAATTTTAATTACTTAGTAATATAGATTGGACCCTGGAACTAAATTCTAAAAGCAGAAAAATGATGAAGTAAGGTTGGGAATTTAAACAATAAAGAGCTTTCAATTTCAATTTCAAAGTTCAATTATAAAAATAAATTCAAAGAGGCACAAATGCATCAAAACACTCTCTCTTTCCTCCTCCCTCTCTCTCTTTCTCTCTCTCTCTCTCTCTCTCTCTCTCTCTCTCTCTCTCTCTCTATATATATATATATATATATATATATATATATATGTGTGTGTGTGTGTGTGTGTGTGTGTGTGCGTGCGTGTGTGTGTGTGTGTGTGTGTGTGTGTGTGTGTGTATATGGGTGTAATCCTTAATAGCAAGAAGATGAATCCATCAGAATAATAAATTGTCCTAAAAAATTCCCACAAAGCTTTCCCCAACCAGTTTCAATATTAACAAGAAATAATATACCAAAAAGAAATCACATTTGTATCTTGTTGTTGCTGTTTTCCCAGTAAGGAAAAATCAGTTTAATAAGTCAAGCTACCTCAACTATATAAAAAATCACCAAAAGTCCATCCCAGGGTTCTAAAGATGCCCTTCAGAATCTGGTTAGGCACACAGGATCCATATCATCAGAAATTAAGACAGCAATATCTATAAGAAGTGATTAAGAAACTAAGAGTTATAATGCCCAGAATTTCACAAAATACTTGAAATTTCTAAGTCATATCCACCATTAAGCAACTAACACTTCCTGCCCTTGTTAATTACTATACTCTCTCTCTTTCCTGGCCTAGTTCTGGCATGAAATGATCATATAGACCTAAGTCAATCCTTTAAAACCAAATCTGTAGGTACTGCCAAGGGCCCAGTCTAACTCCACAACCAAGTGAAGTCTTCTAAGGATCCTCAAGATCAGTGTTTTCCAATATAAACTATGTTGTGGGCTGATCATAAAAATCTAACTTCTATTCTTCTAGGCCCTCTACAACTTCAAAATAGCTTTAGAAGAAATAGTACCAACCAAGGCAAAAAGCTTCTTAAGAGTTTACCAGGGGCCTGGGATTGTGCTAACAGGGAGCAAGAACAGGGAGAACAGGGCATTTGGCACAGAGATGAAAAGGAAGTAGATCTGAATCTGTGATTTTGATGAGCTTCCCCAAGGAGACTGGTCATTTCTCTAGCTTTCCTGACCTCCTGATATAAGAGCAGCTCTTACCGTTAAAGGGAACCAGTAGCAGGGCCCCTAAGAAGAAGGCTTTAGAGGGACACATTCCAAAACACCAACCAAATTCTATTTCAAATGTTGTGGTAGAGTTACTGTTAGCAATAATAGTCTGCATATGCAGAATGCCAAACCAGTTTAGCTCCTACTGTATCAAATCTCCAAACCCAGTCATCTGCTTCTTGGCCAATAAGCCCAAACCATCTCCTCATGATCCTATACTGATCATGCCTACTTCAACTGGCTAATCCATGTCATAGACTCTTCCACTATGTCCTCTGAAATTTCTTTTCTGTTATCATAAACTTGTCCATCTCCTTAAATTAAAAAAAAATTCCCAAGAAAATATCCATATTCTATCCTTACCACCTCCCTGTTATTAAGAAAAACAAAATCCCAATTACAAACATGTATAGTCAAATAAAACAAATTCCCACATTGGCCACGTCCAAAAAAAAATTCTATCTCATTCTACATTCTACCTCCATCACCTCTCCATCAGTATATAGGTAGCAAGCTTCATCATGAACCCTCTGGAGTCATGTTTGACCATTGCACTGATCACAGTTTTTAAATCTTCCCAAGTTATTTGTCTTTATAATTTTATTGTATACATTCTTCTCCTGATTCACTCTGCATCATCTATATAAGCTTTCCCAGGTTTCCCTGACACCATCCCTTTCATCATTTCTTACAACATAGCAAGTTACCATTAAGAGTTACCAATAGGGGCGGCTAGGTGGTGCAGTGAGTAGAGTGCCAGCCCTGGAGTCAGAAGGACCTGAGTTCAGATCCGGCCGCAGGCACTCAACACACACAAACAAAAACTTAGCCATGTGACCTTGGGCAAGTTACTTAACCCCAACTGCCCTCCAAAAAGCAAAAAAAAAAAAAGAGTTACCAATGATCTGCTAATTCCTAGATCTAAGAGCCTTTTCTCACTACTCATCTTCCTTGACCTTCCTATAGCTTCTGATCCTGCTGATCACTGAATCTTCTCTTGTTCCCTCATTTCTGTGAAAATACTCTCCTCTCCTGAAAAATTTCTCTTGAAGGTATATATAAAGGAAATCCATTGGAGAAAGCAATGTGACTTGACTGCCCAGTCTACCGATCAGAGAGCGATGGAGATTTTTAGCTCCTAGGAGAGAAGAGCCAAATCCACACTTGCACTTGGAGAGGTTTAAGAAGAGAAATTAATATCAATAAGATTCTTTTTCAATAAAGGTCTTGAGATCCCAGCCAATATGATATATGGGGATGGGGGAAGGAAATTCCTTCCCTCCTGGTCATTCAGTCTGTTCTCTCTTTCATGTTTTACATGTCAGTCACTATTTCTCATTCTTTTGGAACTCCCTAATCACAAATAATGAAATGCTCAGACCAAGACAACTGTGATCAAAAGTGTCTTATTCCAAGGCAGCATGGTATTCATTAGAACAGAAAGTGTAAACAAATTTTAAAGAAAAGGAAAACTTTGGAATCAACCTCTGCTCTCTTGGACGAAAAGGGTGAAAGAACAGCCATTTTGTCATCTGCCTACATTCTCTTCCCTCTGACCTAAGCACCAGACAGAAGAGAGCAGAAGCAAGTTCAAAAGGGAACACAGACAAGCTGACAGTGCTGGTATTGCTGTAGTAAATTTAAATTTTACTTAAAAAAATAAAAACAAACAGTATGTAATAGAAATTCAATTTCATTTTTTTTAAAATCTGAGACCTTAATTGTTAATAAAAATGGCAACCAAGAAAAATCAATAACTACTAATCCAAATGCTTATTTTCCTTTATCTACAAAATCTTTATGAAATATATACACACACTGAGAGCATCCTTCATAAAGATACAACAAGGGAAAAGTCAGACAATATCACAAATAATATTCTAGAAGAAAGCACATCCTTAGTCACACAAACTATTGAAAAGTGCAAAAGATAAAAGCTGCAACTGCGTTTATCACTTGTTGACTATAAAAAGGCATATGATTTGGTATCATCAAATGCCATCTTAAGGGTAATTTTCCAACAAAGTATCCACCATGCTTATGTCAAGATTATACAATATTCCTTAAAAGATGTGACAACAGGGATATTGTTGGTCAGCCCTCAGATTTTTTTTTTTAAGCAATTGGGGTTAAGTAACTTGCTCAAGGTTACACGGCTAGTCATTATTTATGTGTGGGTGCTCATTTTCTGAGGCCGGATTTGCTCTCGGGTCATCCCAACTCCGAGGCAGGCGCTCTTACTCACTGCGCCGCCTAGCCGCCCCTTTTAGGGCAGTTGGGGTTAAGTAACTTGCCCAAGGTTACACGGCTAGGTTTTTGTTTGTGTGGGTTAAGTGTCTGAGGCCGGATCCGAACTCAGGTCCTTCTGATTCCAGGGCCGGCGCTCTACTCACTGCGCCACCTAGCCGCCCCAGCCCTCAGATTTTTAACATCAATCAAGTAGTCATATGACTGCAGAAAGTGTTAACCACTGTCACAAACAAGATCCAGAACAAGGTCCAAATGGAAGATGGATTCCCTGGTGATGAGCAAAATACTCTACACATTTCTGTTTGTGGATTATTATTGTAGTGATTATGACAAACCCTGAAACATAGCAAGGTCTGCTACCTTAAAGCCATAATCATCCAAAAGATTTCCAGTCACCTACTTACATAGGAAGAACCAATTGAATGTAAGATCAGCAGTAAAACAAAGATGTCTAGTGTCATTACTATTATCAGATATAGTTCTAGAAATGCTAGCTAGAAATGCTAGAAACAGCAAGACAAGAAAAAGAAACTGAAAGAACAAGCACAGACAAAAAGTTCACCAAATTATCACTATTTGTAAATAACATGATGGTTTACTTAGAGAACTCCACAGAGATGCAACTAAAAAATTAACTGAAATAAACCAATATAGTAGCAGGATATAAAATTATACCACAAGAATCAGCAGCAGCCTTTCTGCATATTATTGATAAACCCTTGCAGGAGGCAATGGGTGGAAATCCCTTTAAAATAACTTTAAAATATATCAAGGATGTGGGAATTAACTTATCAACCAACAATACTTAGGATTTATATGAATACCACTACAAAACACTTCTTACTAAAATAAGGGAAGAGAAATAATTGAAAAGCTCTTAATTGTTCATGGTTGGTCCATGCCAATATAATAGAAATAGTGATATAACCTAAATTAATTTATGAATTTAGTGCCATACCAAGTAAATTGCCAATGAGATTATTTTATAGAACTTCATAAAGTAACAGTAAAATTTGTATGGAGGAGTATAAGGTCAAGGGTCTCAAGGGAGATAAATGAAGTATTCTAGCATTAATATAGCATAAAGCAGTAATCACCAAAAGTATATGGTACTGGATAAAAGCATAAGAGTAGGTCAGTGGAACAATTTGGGTAATTAAGAACAGAAATAGTAGCATGGGGGGGGGGGGGAGTGCGGCTAGGTGGCACAGTGAGTAAGAGCGCAGGCCCCAGAGTTGGGAGCACCCGGGATTGGTTCTGGCCTCAGAAAATGAGCACTCACACATAAATAATGACTGGCCATGTAACCTTGAGCAAGTTACTTAACCCCAATTGCTTTAAAAAAAGAAAAGAAAAGAAAAGAAATAGTAGCATGGGAGGAACCAAAGAAAATTAGGTTAAAAAGAAGCATACTATAGTGCTAGACTTGGAATTGGGAAGCACTGGGTTCAAATCCTGTCTCAGATTTTTTTTACCAGTCACACAATTTTGCAAAATCATTTAACCCCTTGGTCTCAAGTTCCCATATCTATTGATGGAGATAACAGTAATTCCTATTCTGTGAGTCAAATGAGAGCATGTATGAAGGAACACATTTATTAAAGTGTTTATTATAAAAGCATTTATTAAGTGTTTACTATGTACAAAGTACTATGCTAAGTATGGGATATACAAATAGAAAAAACAGTACTTGCTCTTAAATTATTCACATTCTAATGGGACTGACAACACATATGGGAGGTTTCAACTGCCAATTATTATGGAAAGCTTCCATGGTCCTTAGGGTGCAGTGCAATGCAGAGGGTAATGTCTTTTCTTTAATTTCATTTCTAGCAGTAGGAAATGAGGATTTGTCACATGCCCAGATTGCCTAAAATCAAGACACCATGTGAGATTCACTAGGGACCCACTTCTATGAGAAGATATTCTCTGCAGGCCAACAATGTGGGGGGAGCTGCCTCTTCCCACTGGCTGTGTAACTGGAGCAGGCTGTGTCTTTAAATCTGAGTAAGTCACATGGTGCAGTAAGCTCTACACTTAGACCCCTACTAAGAAAGTCAGACCTCACAAAATACAATTTGAAACGAAAATAAGTAGTTCAGAAAATAACCAACTAAGTCTGACAGTCATATGCAATGTTCCACACCAGTAGTCCTCCCCCTCAGCAAAGAAGGGAGGGCCATGCATTTTGTTCCACTCTTCTCCAGGGTCACACTTCTCAACTCTTATAATTGCATAGCCTTCATTTTGTTTGTTTTTCTTTCTATTCATATAGTTGTAGTGATCATATAAACTGTTTTCCTGGTTCTGATAAAATTCTTTTTAAAAAGTCAAGTTTCTCTCAGAAAAAAACAAAACAAAACAAAAACAAAAAAAAATCTTTTTATTATTTATAGTATACATACACACACAGAGTACCATTTTCAAAGAATTAAAGTTTCAGGTCACACAAAGGGAGATGGAAAGAAGCTTGGAGAATATGAATAGGCTGCATATAAAAGCAACAAAACTTATGCAGGAGAAATGTATGAAGAATATCATTAGAGATGTATCTGTGTAGAAATATATCAGAGATATATCAAAATAGAAAAGAAAACTTGCCCTGTACAATAGGAAGAATAGTATGAATTGTCAAGTACAAAAACTCAGACCAACAAAATGATTAGTAAATAATAATGGGGCATCTTATTCATGGTCAAGGAATGACAATCCAGCATACTGGCTTTCTGAGAGGGGATCACAGGGAGGGGTGTTACAACAAGGGTTATATACTCTCAGAAGTGGCTAGGTAGATAGATGGAACAGTGGGTGGCTCATAAGTTATTTATTGCAGAGTGATAGCACCTTCCTTGAAAAACCACAGATCAGTTTAAGCTACTTTTATCCAACAGAGGCAGGGAACTGACCAAGCCTAAGCTGGGGTCACCTATGGGATCAACAGAATAACTAAACTTCAGGGAGGGAGAGATTGTGGAGATGTCCTTGGAGCTATCTCTATCAGGGAAAAGGGGCAGCTAGAAACTGCTGGTCTCAGCAGAGATTCCCAGGAGTTTACCTTGGGGGTAGGGATGAAGGGGGATTGATTGGAAACCGTCAATCAGAACAGGGTAGGGGGCTGTAATGGTAATGGTAATTTGAAGATCTTCCCTGCTTCCAATAGACTGAATCTAATCACATGGAGTTGAGGTAGGAGGAGCTTTCCAAAGGGTGAAGCAGAGCAGATTCCCAGAAAGTGGGAAGACAGAGCAGTTAGAGCTGGAGGGAGGAGAGGACACACCCAAGGAAACAGCTAAGCTTTTGAGTGTTTGTTTGCCCCCTGCTGTGACAGCTAGGTTTGTGAGTGTTTGTTTGTGGGAAGGCTAAAGGATGGTGTGGCTCTCTGCTGTGCTATGGTGTATTAACTTCTTTGTTACTATGATGGATTTGACTTTCTGGTGTTGGGATTTGGTTTTCTGGTGTCTGAATAAATGTTTTGTTTCTCTCTTCTATATTGAGAGTCTGTTATATTTTGTGATTGAGAACTATGCCAGCATATTCATAGTCACCATTGGTGCTGTGAATATTGTGTTGGTGCTACAGGGCCCAGATCTTCTTAGGTGTTGAGAGGATAGATAGATAGACAGATAGATACATAGATATATGGATAGATAGATAGATGATAGCTAGATATTCCAGATTCAGAAGCCATCCATTGTATGTACACATGCATGTTTATGTATGTATGAACATAAATAATATACATGTGTGTTTATGTTTGTGTAGGTAGCTTTTCTATATATGACTCAGCTTCAAGAGTTAGCAAAGATTTTTGAGGAGGAGAAGTTGACACAGAGTTGTATTTTAAGATTATCAGTTTGGGAGATATATGGAGTATAAGCAACTTGGCAACTAATTGGCATAGAGGGCTGAGAAAGAGAAGAGGGTGAAGGATACCTCCAAGGTTATAAATCTACATGACTGGAATGATGGAGGTGCTGTCAAAATAAAAAGGTAATTTAGAAGGTGATATGGATTTTGAGTGAAATATAATAGTCCCTAGGACATCTATCTCTTGTATGTAGTTTCCCCAGAAAAGGTACTCCAAATATAAGGTACCCTGTGAATTAATACATGCTCAAAATCTTGTTCACAGGCCCCCAATAGTATGTTTGCTTTTATCAACCTGCCAGAGGAAAACTTATCTTGAAATAAAATAATCAAACAGTGTAATATACACGTGTAGTCATGGTAAATTATAACCAAATAATAGATCAAATTATATATTAACATATGCACATGTAATTATGTTAAAAGTATAGAAAATTATATATACTGTATATAGAAATATAAAACAGTATGTGAAAAACGATATATCAAATTGTATATACATACATGTATATATAACAAATTATATTGCATATATGATTTGTGAAATAAAAGTTATATTCTGCTATAGTATTTTTATTATATAATTTTACTTGTTTAGTTTGATCCAATTTGTATGCATCTATGTATTGTTTGTAATATATTTGTAATATTTTTTTTTGTCTTTTTGGAGGGCAATTGGGGTTAAGTAACTTGCCCAAGGTCACACGGCTAGGTTTTTGTTTGTGTGTGCGTTAAGTGTCTGAGGTCAGATCCGAACTCAGGTCCTTCTGACTCCAGGGCCGACGCTCTACTCACTGCACTACCTAGCCGCCCCTGTAATATTTAATATATATTGTAATATTTGTAATATATAAATTATACAAATTATACAAATATGTATATTTGTAATATGTAATGTTATACATGATCTGATGATCATATGCAATATAGTTGTAATATATAAAGTTTATATATTATATATACATAGGAAATTTTCTATAATGAAAAATATTTCTAAAGCACTTAGCAATGTGTCCACAAGAGGTGCTGGTCTTTCTTGAACACCACCACACAAGATATACAGATATCTTTCTGATTCTTCCTGCCCCCAACTTGCTAGTCCTCTCTCTCTTAAAATTACTTTGCATTACATTGAATGTAATTGGTATTTACTTACTTGTGCCCAAGTTACAATAACCACTTGAATCTAAGTTCCTTAAGGGCAAAGACTATTTAATTTTTACCCTTGTATCCCTAGAACCCAGCAGAGTGTCTCACATATAGTAGGAGCTTAATAAATATTTATTGACTTCAATTTTACTTGAAATGAGAGTTTTACAATTAAAGAACAGTGAACGATAAGACTGACTTGGCATTCTCCCAGAGGACAGGTCACATGTCTTGTATTTACCTTCACAATGTTCTTGTCCCAAAGCAATTCACACAGTGAAAACTAATCTATATATTTTTCCACTGTCACCTAACAGTTCAAATGCTGAAAACTGAAGCTTTCAAATTTACCTATAAACTTAAAGAGTAACTTTGCTCACTGTCAAAGAAGGCATAAACAAGGAAGAATTTATGAATATTTATATCCTAGTTCTTCATAATACACGCTCTTTTTTCCTCAAGAGGAATTTAAATCTTCCTGATGAATGGAAAAACTTCCAGCATAAATATACATAACTCTGATGTTCTAAACAGGATTTCTGATGTTTGATCTAATTTTGAAATTAGAAGAATGAAAAACTGAGCATTAGAATCTCTAGTTCTTCTAAGCAGGTTTTTTAGATGTGTTGCAATTGTTTTTCTTTTTGGAGGGCAATTGGGGTTAAGTAACTTGCCCAAGGTTACACAGCTAGGTTTTTTGTTCGTGTGTGTTAAGTGTCTGAGGCCGGATCAGAACTCAGATCCTTCTGACTCCAGGGCCAGCGCTCTATTCACTGCGCCACCTAGCCACCCCAGATGTGTTACAATTTATAGTCTAACACTATAGTATCTGTGATTTCACATTTTAGAATTATTGAGATTAAGACTTATCTATGTTTCACTTTCTGTTCTAAATTGCCAACAAATGAGATGAGAATGATGCTTTTTATTAGGCTCTGGTAGGCATCTGCTATCCAAGGCATCAGAAAAATTACTCTGGAGAGTGAACAACTCCCTAACATATTAAAAACCCCAAACAAATAAGAACCAAAGAAGCAGAATAGGCTTTTGACTGTCATCTTTAAAAGATACCACAAACAAATGTAGCAGATGTCAGGATTTTTATTTCAATGATAGATTCAAACCAACAAACAAAACCTCTGCCATAAAAAAAATTTAAAACTATATATGGGAGGGGGTTCTCATTTTCAGACTTTCTAAAAAGGCCCTATTTTTCTATGTATCCCAAGTGATAAATGTGAATTACATCCTATGAATAAACTGAATCCACAAAGCAAGCCAAAAAAGACATAGCCTAAACTAAGCTCAAATAACAAAAGCTGCTTAGGTCAAACTGAAAACAAAATCCATCTGACTTCCAGGTTAGTAAAACAAAAATAAATCTCACTGAGTCAAATGATATCACCTGTCCTGGCAGTGGAACATAGCTGTAACTAGGAATTTTTGCATCTGAGGCAAGTATTAAACACCTGTGAAAACTGGCATAAGAGATGGTCTCAGTGGAGATTCAGGGTTGTTGTTTGTCCTTTGTTTTTTGCTTTTTTTTTGGAGGGCAATTGGGGTTAAGTAACATGCCCAAGGTCACAGGGCTAGGTTTTTTTGTTTGTGTGTGTTAAGTGTCTGAGGCCAGATCCAAACTCGGGTCCTTCTGACTCCAGGGCCGGCACTCTACTCACTGCGCCACCTAACCACCCTGTCTTTTGTTTTGAAGAAGACCAATGACAACACAAGGTGATGTCTTGACTTGCCTGTGAATTGGATTTAAGGGAGGCAAAGTTACAGTTACCAGTCTCACCCTCTCCTCCAGAGTCATCAAAGTCCAGTGGCAAGACAAAAAGTCAGGATGACGGGTGATGGCCTGTGATGCAGCAGGTGACCTTGGCATCTTTAAAGCCTGACCAAGCTCTAAGAGCTCCACAGCACCTGCTTCAGCTACCTTCATGACTGTTGGAACAAGTTGTTCTCATTTACCAATTCCACTAGGGAAAGTCTTTACTCCTGGAAGACATCCCCTAACTTTCCTACCAGTTTGAGGCTATTCAGTTACCCTTAACCTGGTCTAGCCTATCTCCAGAGATGATTTTACCATTGTGTTGCCACAGTGCATGCTCCAGGTTCTTGGAGCCACAGGTGAGAGTTGGATGGCAGGTGGACACCAAAGGTAGATGAGCAGCCCTAAAAAGGGCTCAGCAAGCCCTCACGCCATAGGTGTTAGTCCTTCCTGAACACCCCATACATCCTACAGGGCTTGGGGGTATGAAGGGCAGATATTACCCCTGGAAGGAGACAGAGACCCCTGGACACCATGAGGTTGTTGCTGGAGAAACTACTCCCAGGGAGAGGCTGGAGCTTACTTAATTAGCCTTGATAACTAGGTGCTAAGGTCAGTAATTTCTTCACACTTAGCATTTAATTTTTTTTTCTTTTTGGAGCGGGGAAAGTAGGGCAATTGGGGTTAAGTAACTTGCACAAGGTCACATGGCTAATTGTGTGTGTGTGTGTGTGTGTGTGTGTGTGTGTAAGTGCCTTGAGGCAGGATTTGAACTCAGGTCCTTCTGACTCCAGGGCTGGTGCTCTACTCACTGTGCCACCCAGCCACCCTAAGTGGATTATAACCATCTATAATAAAATGATACATGTTTCAGGGGAAGAGGCTAAACATTGCCTTGAAGTCAATTGCCCCAATCCATTCCGCTGCCTACCCCACAAAGAAAATCCTCAAAGAATCACAACAGAATGTTGCAATTGGAAGACAACCCAGTAATAGTTTTAATCCAGTTGATTGTACAGAAGCAGAAAATGAAGCTCCATATAAGGAGGTGACTCCCCCAAGGTCACAAAAGAAGACTCATACCAAAATTTACACCAAACTGAGATAGCATCAAATGGAACACAGATTTAATAGACTTCTTTGTTGGAGCTAGAAGGACTGTCCAACCTACTCATTTTAGAAAGGAAGAATTAGAGGCTCAGAGTTTCTGTCAGGGCAGGGACTAGGATCCAATTCTCCCAATTCCTGGTCTAGATTTTGAAATTTGGCCTTCTGAGATTTAGCAAAAACCTATTTATGGACTCTGGTCCTCCATCCCCTGGCTCCTGGTTCAGGGTGAGCAGCTAAAGTGGGAAGGTGACCCTCAGTTCTTTCCTGGTACATTTTGATTAGGGCCACACCACCCTCCTTACTCTTTCTTTGCCCCTTCTCTAGAGAACCCTTTGTGGCATACACTTAACCATAGCTGAGTCACTCCACCATCGTGCTGCCTTCTCTAAATCTGCCAACCTGTGACAAATTTCCCAATGGATAAAAGAACCAGATGTCCCTCCCTAGTCTTATGTCTGCTGTGAATTTTCTCCACTGGAAGTTTTCAAGTAGCAATTTCAAAACTACTCATTCAGTTCATTCCAATTCAATTCAATAAACATTTATTGAGGGTCTACTATGTGTCGAGCACTATGCTAAACACTGAGGATACAAATAAGAAAGAGAGCACTTGCCCTCAAAGAGGTTGTAATCTAATAAGGCAAAACAATACCTACAAAAGGGAGATGCAAAAGAGAAGCAAGGAGAGGTGAGATGGGAACAGAATGATCTTTGGAGTCAAATCAAGCAGAACTGCTGATGAGGGAAGTCTTTACATGCTTTTACATCCCCTAACTCACAGACAGGTCTGAGGCCTGTAAGGTTACCCTCAACCTGGTTTAGCCCATCTTCCAAGACAGTTTACCAGGGTGTGGCCATTGTGCATGCTACAGCTTCTAGGAGCCACAGTTGAGAGCTGGATGGCAAGTGGACACCAAAGATGAAAAGCAGCTCCAAAAGGGCTCAGCAGCCTCCACACCTGCGGTTCTAGTCTTCCCTTAACACCCTGCACACCCCACCCACAAGTGATTAGTCTACTTTATCAGATACATACATCTGAAAGGAATGTGTGGATTCACTTTGCATCTGCCACTGTGCCTAGTCTCAGCTCCACAGAACAAGATATTCCCATATTAGGGACCTGTTATCTCTCCCGCTCTGCTTTCCTACCTTCTTTTGTGCAATGTTTCCCTCTTTAGTTTGTAAGCTCCTTGAGGGCAGAGACTTTTTTTTTATTAATTGTATTCATCTCTTAGCATAATGCTTGCCACATAGTAGACAATAAATATTCATTGGATTGGATTGGATTGGATTGGATTGGGTAGGAAGAGCTTAGGTTAGTGTGTCTGAACTGTACTGCTGCTGTTGTAGGAGAATGAATAGAGAGCACTGTCATGAAAACCTAGGAAAGAGACTGTCAAGGAGAAGACGATCCAGAGGTTTTGAAGGTGGGAGACTGGATGGATGGTGGTGTTACATAAAGTAAGATGGAGGGACAGGTGCAATGGGAGTGGGAATTTAAAGATCTTCCCTGTTTTGAAGATTATACCCTGCCCCCTAATAGAATGAAGGTAATCATGTGGAGCCTGTGGTAGAAGGAGTTTGCTAAAGAGTGGAGCAGAGCCCACAGAGAGCTGGGAGTCAGAGCAGCTGGGGGAGGGGGGGGAGACGAGGACACATCCAAGGGAGACAGTTAGGCTTGTGAGTAAATGTTGGTGTTTGCCACTTGCTATGACAGCTAGGTTTGTGTTGGTTTGTGGGAAGGCTAAAGAATGGTGTGGCTCTCTGCTACATGATGGTGCATTAACTTCTGTGTTGCTATGATGGATTTAGTGTCTTGGTGTTGGGATTTGGTTTTCTGGTTTCTGAATAAATGTTTTGCTTCTGTGTTCTATGTGAAGAGTCTATTATATTTTTCGATTTAGCACTATGCCAGTATATTTATAGTGACTGTTGGTGCTGTGAATATTGCATTGGCGCTACAACAGGTAGAAGAGGAAAGATGATGAGCCTAATCTTATGATATATTGATTCTGACCTTTGTAAATGCTTGGAGGTATAAGAGGACAGTCAGTAAGGGAAAATTCTGAGTATTATGGCTGGAATAGAGAGATTAGGAGCAGGAAAGGCAGTGACTAGACCACCCTTTTCTAGAAGTTTGGCAGAGAAGGAGAAAGGATAATATCTTGAGGAGTGTGTGGGGGCATAGGAAGGCTATTGTTGTTGTTGTCGTTGTTCTTCAGAGAGAAGAGAGTCTTTAACACTTAAGTAGGTAGAGAGGCAAGAACAAGTAGTAGCAGTGGCACCAGTATTAACAATGATGACAATAGCACTATAGTTTCATGTATATTAGGTATGTTTCATGCCTATTATACATATAACACATGTCACACAGGCACACCACATTTTATTGTACTTTGCTTTATTGCATTTCACAGTTGTTTTTTAAACAAATTAAAGGTCTGTGGCAACTGTGCTTCAAGGAAATCTTGGGTGCCAGTTTCCCAATAGCATGCATGTGCTTGCATCATGTCTCTTTGTCACATTTGGTTAATTCCTGCAATATTCCAAACTTTTTCATAATTATTATATCTGTTATGGTGAACTATGATCAGTGATCTTTAATGTTGCTATTGTAACTGTTTTGGGGTGCCACAACAAGCACCCACATAACACAGAGAACTTAATCAATAAATGTAGTATGGGTTCTGACTATGCCACTGACAGGCCATTCTTCCATCCTTCTTCTTCCCCTTGGGCCTCCCTATTCCCTGAGACAGAACAATATTGAAGAATATTGCATAAATTTAATTGATAAAGCAGTGGCAGAATTTGAGAGGACTAACTCCAATTCTGAAAGTTTTACTGTGGGTAAATGTAACACCACATGCTATAGAGAAATCTTTCATAAAAGGAAGTCAATCAATGTAGCAAACTTCACTGATGTCTTATTTTTAAAAATTGCCACACCCCCTCCAGCCTTCAGCAACCATAAACCTGATCAGTCAGCAGTCACTGATGTCAATCAAGGCAAGACCTTTGTAATGTTAACTGAATAGGAAGATCTTTCCCATCTATTAATAGGTCTGTGTGATCACATGTGTCCCCCTTTCTCTTGGAACAGGAGTTGTCTTCCCAGGTCTATAGGTACACATGTATTTAAATCACAGCTGTGGCACATCCTGAGTCACATAGAATCCATTGGAGGAGGAAGTTGTCTAAGGAGTTACAAGGAGGCTTGCTTGTAGGAAGGTTTTCACACCTTTTGGTACTAAGCTAATTAGGCACTGAGTCACAAGGGTCAGCTCTGAGCCTATTAGTTGAAAACTATATATACTGGAAGGCTGGTACTTTACTTTGGAGGGCTTGTTAATGAGGAGGAATTTTTGATTCCCTGGATGGGGACTTGAGTAGCCATTTGTTAAGAGACCCCCAACTACTCGATGTTGGTGCTCTCCCATACCTGTGGTATATGTAGGTCATTGTATTATTCTGTTTAGACAGTTGGAGCCCTGTCTATCTTTCTTGGATACTCCTTTCTACTTATCTGTAATTAAAGAAAGATTGTTATGGGGAGCCAAAGAGGCCTGAGCCAGGACTTATATCTGATTCTGCACAAAGGTATCTTTGGGTGGCCAGCTCTAAACGTGAAGTCTTTTGAGGATAGCGCTTCAGCTTTGACGTCTGCTCTCAATTGTATCCATTTATGATTGCAGCTGCATTGAGAGGTACCTGAGGGCTAGATCTAAGGCTCTGCCCCAAAACTTTAGTTGTTCAAAACCTCAATATTTGAATTCTTAGGTGGTCAGTTCCTATGAAGATGTGCTTGATGATGCGGCTTTGGCTTCAGGCCTTGAAGCCAGCTCTCAAAAGCATCCTTTGTGATGTAACTGCATATGAAAGGAGGTAACTGACTTTTCCTAAGACTTTCTGGCACCTAGAGAACAAAAAGCCTTACTGCCATGCTACTTCCAGGATATGACAGACTAAGATAATGATGTGAATACTTGAGATCCCTTCCTTCCCTTCCTTTGTCTCCTTGCTCTATAAAAACCTTGTCCTAAGAATGAATAAATGGAGTTCATCGTTCTTCCTTGAACTACCCACATGGACTGGTCATTTCTTATTCACATCTCCAGATCATGCTAAGTGCTAGACACTGAGCAGCCAACGGCAGATTGTTGACTCCCTGTGCTAGCAGGCCATCCTGTGTGTGCTAGGGTACTTGCTAATACAACCTTCTCCAATAAAAGAATCATTACTTGCTGAAGGCTCAGATAATGGTTAGCATTTTAAGCAATAAAGTATTTTAAATTAATTCATGTGCATTAAAAAAAACAATACTATACCACACTTAATAGACTACAGGATAGTGTAAGCATAACTTTTTTCTTTTTGGAGGGGGAAAGGCAAGGCAATTGGAGTCAAGTGACTTACCTAAGGTCACACAGCTAGTAAGTGTCAAGTGTCTGAGGCTGGATTTGAACTCAGGCCCTCCTGACTCTAGGGCTGGTACTCTATTCACTGTGCCACCAAGCTGCCCCCAAACATAACTTTTATGTGCACTGGGAAACTAAAAAAAATTCATATGACTCACTTTATTGTGATATTCTCTTTATTGTGGTGGTCTGGAACTGAATCTGCAGTATCTCTGAGGTATGCCTATACACACATATACATATGTATATACACATATATATGTTACTTTAACACCTAAAAAGTGCTTTACATGCATTCTCTCATTTGAACCTCAAAAAAGAGATAAGAATTACAGGTAATATGATGCCCCTTTTTTTTGTTATTGTTGTTCAGACCTATATAGGAATTTCTCAGTGTGGAAATTCCTCTACAGACACACATCTACAATTTGTCTGCAGCTTATAATCTTGGAAGGTCGCCCAGGATACTGAGTGGCTAAATTACTTGGCCATGGGCACACAGTGTACAATAGAGATAGGGCTGGAGTCCTACAGTCTAAGAGTCTTCCAGACTCTTAGATCTAGATTCTGTTCACTGTCTCATGCTACCTCCTCATCCTCATTTTACAGCTGAGGAAACTGAGGCTGTTATTGAGACTGAGAATTTAAAGTGACTTTTCCGAAGTTGCACAGACAGTACATGTTAGATGTAGAATTTGAACCCAAATCTTCCAAACTCCAAATCAGCCCTCTGATTTGCTATGCCATGCTGCAGAGAAGAGATTGAAAACCAGTTAATTTTGTACAAATAAAAAGCCTACATTGCAACTTCAAGTAATATACTTTCCTTCTTTCCAAAGGAAGTTATTTTAAAATGAAAAGTGTTCATGTCAGATGTAACAGAGCAATCATGTCAGAAAAGGTAGTTTTGCTTCATGTTGGAGTTGGTCCAAAATCAAGTAGAGTCTCATGAATTAAATGCTACAAATTCAACCTTTTGGAGATTCAGTATGCCCATTTCTGGTCATAGTATTCATCTGAAATATCCTTAAATCTTCAAATATTGGAAACTTGGTATTGCATGGTATTTTAGGGTAATGTTAATTCCAGTTGATTCCATGTACCTTACCCCCTCTTCCATAAAAAGTTGTAGCCTTTCTCCAAGCTTACTGAATACCTATCTAATATACAGATATGACTCTTAAATAACAAATATCAACAAATATGTTACTGCTTATAGAGACACTGGTGGACCTATTAATGTTTCATACAAATAACCATTATCATTTCTCGATGAATGGTGCTGCTGCCATCAATGTCTTCATGCTTTCTCTTGCTGAAGTAGTCAACTCTTCATTCTTAGCATTTAATTTGTTAATTATTCAATTCATTGCTTCATAGCCTTCATTAGCTTTAGATGATATTGTACTTTCCATCAGTCCTTCTAGATAACTGCTAAGGTTCATTCCTTTCACTGTGATTATGGCTTGTTGAATTAAATTAGTCTTTCCTAGTTCCTGAGAATGTGGTTTATACATGTCTCTCATCTACAAAAACCTCATTCATATATGAAATATTAGTGGATTTAAGTGTCATTGTTTATAGGATCAACTACAGAATGTTCTTACACATTTGTTTTGGCTCTTGTTGCAATGATGAACTATTTTACAGTAGAAGTCTGTGCTGATAACACTCTGTGCTGAGAAAGACCATGGCTTTGCAATTTTCCAGTGGGATTTATATGTCTAACACCTCAACTCCAACCACCCTTGAATTAATAGAATTTGGATATTTATGCACCACAGCTGTTGTAACTACTTCCCATGGATGTTTGAAAATGTGCTCTGATGTCCAAATCTTCATGGTACCAGCAACCAGCACAATGTCTGGGTGGTGCAAAAGGACACTAGGGGAAAAGAAGTAGAGGCAACATCATCCCTTTTACACAGCCAGCAACAGAATGCACAGGTACTGAAAGGCTGGAAAAGAGATTAAAGGTGAGGCCTGGGGTAAGGTCCCAGAAGATAGAGAAGGAAGGATCCGTGATACAAGTGCAAGGGTTAACCTTGGCAAGAAGAAGGGTTGTTTATTCTCTAAGACTGGAGAGAAGAAGGAAAAAATGGGTGAAGACAGAGAAGATTTGAATTGACAATGAGAAGAGTTAAAACAGTGCAGCAGAAAATGGTTTCAGCTGTTCTTTCTCATTTTTTCAAGTTAGTGATTTTCTACAATCATTTCAATTCAGCCCTTTCCTCATTGTAATTTGTTTACAGTTGTGATTTTTTAAAATTTAAATTTTCAGAAGTCCAAAATTTGACTTCTATGTACTATAAAAGTGGAAATTTGTTCTACCTATCTCACAGGGTGATTGTACGGTCAGTATTTAAAGTTTTACATACATTAGAATTATTATAATGCATTCACAGAATGTTTAATATCAATGCATTAATTGACTGAATTGAGTTTCTCTCAAAATGTTCACTTAAGGTATGAGAAGTTATTTAGCCATCTTTAAAATTAACATGAAATTCACCTTATATGTTAAACCATCTACATTCTTCATTTAAAACAATTTACTTTCAGTTTCTATTCATATAAAGAAAAATTTGTAATTTTTTCTGAAAGCAAATTATACTAATTATCAAAGTTACTGATTGTTTAAGAATTGAAGACCATTTCTTATTTAATAAATTTGCAGAGTTCATAGAACTGGAAAAGCAAGATCAAAAGAAACCATACAATCATCTGACCTATAATTTTCATTAATTCTGAGGATCAATAATCTCATCAGTGGGGATATTCCATTAGTACAAATCATAACCTATCCATACCTCCTCATCTTGTGTCTCTTCTCCATGTCTTCCCAGAGATTCTCCAAAAAGAATCAATGTATTAGAAGCTTTCATCTAGGTCTCTTCACATTTTGTGAATACCATTGAAGCATATTATCCCTAAGAGGGAGGGATAACATCTGGTGCATTCTCCTGCCATGCTAGAAATATTAAAATTATTTACACCAGTAATTTCCAAACTCCATGAAAGTACATACAGATCTGGTTCCTACTACATAGCCATTCCAGACACGTGTGTGCTTTTTTTTTTTTTTGCTTTTTGGAGGACAATTGGGGCTAAGTGACATGCCCAAGGTCACATGGCTAGTTTTTGTGTTAAGTGTCTGAGGTCGGATTTGAACTCAGGTCCTCCTGACTCCAGGGCCAGTGTTCTACTCACTGTGCCACCTAGCCACCCCAGACATGTATGTGCTTTGGGGGAAGACAATAGAGATGTAGCATGATCAGAGAAGTGACAGGATGGGACCACTCTTTCTCAGTCTCCTTTGCTGGACTTATGTGGATGTTCCATAAGGTTCTGTCCTGGGCCTTCTTTTCTCCCCCTATACTAGTTCATTTCGTGATCTCATCAGCTCCCAAAGATTCAATTATCTCTATGCTGATCTATTTACCCAGCCCTGTCCTCTCTACTGACCTTTAGTCTTACATCTCCAACTGCCTATTTGACATGCAGAAAAGGCTGTCCCATAGATATCTTAAACTCAGCATGTCCAAAACAAACTCATTATCTTTCCCTCCCCAAACCCTCCCCTCTTCCTAACTTCTCTGTTACTATCAAAAGCAACACTATCCTCCCAATCACAGAGGCTGGCAACCCCAGGTGTCATCCTTACTCTCTATCATCACCCCCATAGCCAATAGAATTACAAGCCTGTCCTCTTTCTCCTCTGACACTGTCACTACCCTGGTGCCCATCCTCATTACCTCACATCTGGACTATTGCAATGGCCTGCTGGATGGTCTCCCTGCCTCAAATCTCTCCTCACTGCAGTCTATACATCATTCATTCAGCTGTCTTCTAAGTCAGCCTCCTATTCAATAAACTCCAATGGCCCCCTGTAATCTCCAGGATCAAATATAAAATCCTCTGGCATTCAAAGTCCTCCATCACCAGGCCCACTCCTACCTTACCAATCTTCTCATACCTTACATCCCACCACTTACTCTTTGTCCTCTTTGCCTGGAATTCTCTTCCTCCTCATCTGTGCCTTTTGGCTTCCTTGGCTTCTTTCAAGTCCCAGCTAATATTCTACTTTCTATTGGAAGCCTTCCCTGATTCCCCTTAATTCTTATGCTTTCCCTCAGTTGATTATCTCCAATTTTTCTTGTAAATATCTCATTTGTACATAGTTGTGTACATATTGTCTCCCCCATTAGACTGTGAGCTTCTCAATAGAAGGGACTGTCTTTTACCTTTTTGTTGTTTTTTTTTTTTTATCCCCAGCACAGAACCTAGCATATTATAGGAGTTTAATAATTGTTTACTGACTGATTTCTTGAGGTTACCTTTAACGCTTTCCTCACCCTTACCTATCATATCCAATCCATTAAGATGTCACATAAATGACATCATACCTATAACCTTCTCTCTGGTCCAACTGTCATTACCCTAAATGAGACCCTCATTGCCAATGAACTGTATTCTTGCCAAAGCCTCCTAATTTTCCCATCAATACACTCTCCCCACTTCAATCCATCTTTCATATTAATGCCAAGAGAATACTGTTTATATAGAGAGCTGTTCATGTGATCTACTTGAAAATCTTTAGTGAATGATTTCCTATTGAGTAAAATTCAAATGTCTATGCTAGCATTCAAGACCCTTCAAAACCTGATACTACCCTGCTACCTCACTTTTCTAGCCTTATCTCAAATTAGTCCCTTGCCCATCCCCCTTCCCACTTCCCATTTCAGTCAATGTCTTCTAATCTTTGTACCCAAAACATGCTAAGTACCCTCTCCCTTCTTTGCTTTGCTTACCTATGTTTACACGTTTTTTTCCTTTTTCTCTTCACCTAATTAATTCCCACTCATCCTTCAAAATCACTTTGCATTAATTCAGTATGAAAAGATAATTTTCTTTGAGACATAAATGCACATACTACTTATGACAAACAGAGTAATGGAATCACAGAATCTCAGAGCTAGAGAAGATCTCAGAGATTGTTTAATCTAAGCCATGGAATCTCCACTAAAGTAACAAAGACAATTTTCCATTCAAATTCCATTGGAAATGAGAACACCACAGCCCATTTCACTTTTAGACACCTCTGATTCAGATTTTTTTTTCCTTATATTGAGCTGAAATCTGTCTTTCTACAACCTTCACACCTTAGATCTTAGATTTTTTCAACTATAATCTCTCTTCCTTTTTTTTCACAATCCTCCTTCTTTATAACTCTTTAAATATGTGAAGAGAGCTATCATGTCACCACCCTACATCTTTTCTTCCTTAGGCTAAATACCCATATTTTGTTCAACCAGTCCTTGTGATGGAGTTATGGCAATGGGGATATGTGATTCACTCTGGACCTCTAAAAGGAAAAGACCATCTCTTTTGGACCCCTACAAGCCCCTGATCTTTGCCCACATTTCAGCAGCCCAGATCCCTGGTCCCATAACCCCATGACTTATGTGTCATGATTTTCAATAATCTCATCATCTGTGGGACCCTTATCTGCAGGAGAGAAATAACTATTTCTCTCTTATGTTAACAACCATTTACTATTGGGGAGATCCAGGATTTTTTCCTTTCCTATTTCCTTGTTTTCTAACATTCTCCTCAATTTTGTTCAGATCCTACCCAACCAGGAAAGCTAGTTGAGGTGAGCTGGTACATTCCAGCCCATTGTGTTTTAATTAGGTCTGAATGGAAGTGGATTCCCCCTTTTGTCTAGATTGCTCTAGAATGGGGTGGTCTGGGAAGAGATATCTCTCTTTTTTTAAATTAAATTTTATGTTTATTTTTAGTTTACATCATTCATTTCCACAAGATTTTGAGTTATAAATTTTCTCCCCATCTTTCCCCTACCCACCACCCCAAAACAGTGATCCCACTGTTATACCCCCTCCCAATCTGCTCTCTCCTATTGTTGTGCATGACCTCTGGGTTCCCTGGTGCTCCCCCAATGGATCTCCACCCATTCTAGGTTCCCTTTCCCTCCCCAACAGGTCTCTGAGTGGGAATTTCAGCCTAGGGTAAATTCGCTCAGGGGAATTTTGAGGTTTGTACTGACCAATCACTATTCTTGGCCTCTGCAAGTTTCTGATTTTGTAATACCTAACCACTGGGCGAATGGCATCCCTTTAAAAGCCAGCACATTGTCTGTGCAGACTCACTGTTCAACTTGGGCCTGACCCCCAACAGTCCCGAGGATAAATAACATTCACTTCCAAATTTTACTCTCAGGGGTCTTATGTCTTGCTCCTTTTGGCACAACACTATATCTTCTCCCATTTCCCCTCCAACTTTCCAGTAGGGCAAGATGGATCTCTATGCCCCAGTGCCTGTATTTCCCAGTTGCATGTTAAAAAAAAATAATATTTTTTAAACATTTGATTTTAAAACTTTGAATTCCAGATTCTTTGCCTTCCTCCCTCTTCACCCACCCTTACTGGGAAGATAAGCAATTCCATATAGATTGTACATGTGCAGCTACGCAAAACATTTCCATAGTGGATATATTGTGAAAGACTGACTATATTTCCCTCCATCCTATCCCGCCCCCCACTTGTTCTACTCTCTACTTTGACCCTGTACCTTTTCAAAAGTGTATGCTTCTAACTTCCGTCCCCCCAACCTGCCCTCCCCTCCATTATCCTTCCTCTCATCCCCTTCCCCACTACTCTCCTGTAGGGTGAAATACCCTATTTAGTATGTATGTCATTCCCTCCCTAAGCCAAATTCAATAAGAGTAAGGTTGACCCATTCCCTTTTGCCTTCCTGTTCGAGGTAAGTCTCTTTGACCAAGACTGAGTGATCAAAGTACTGTTCCCCAGACCCTCTTTAGAAAAAGTCATTATAATATTCATTCTCTCATTAACTGTTAACCAGTCAAAGTTGATTTCTACCCTCAGGAACACTCAGTTTTCCAAGGGTATTTAAGTGTTGAGTGGGTTCCATGAGAGGTCTTTGGCATTCAAGAGTGCCACTTTTATTAATTATCCACTAGTGATAATTAATAAAATTATTAATTACCCAGAAATTCTCTCAAACTTTTTACAAATAGCACGCACATACTCCAGCTTGTCAGTGTCCTCCATAATATCTAGCTCATATAACTCAAAAACTCTGGATGTGGTTTATGCCAAGACTTACTGCTCTAATTTCAGGTACCTGTCATTATGCAGTGAAATACTATTGAAAGAGCCTTGACTAGAATCAGAGGACCCCAGTTCAAATCCTCTCTTCTCCAATAATTACAACCTATATGACAAACTCTCGTTTCAACTCCCTAGGTCTCCATTTCTTCATCAGTAAAACAAAAGAACTGGACATATGTGGCTTTCGAGGTCACTTCCATGTCTAGATTTATTATGCAATTTCAGATTACATTAATCTCTTCAGCAAACACATCATACCATTAGTCCCCCTTCAGTTTGTAGCCAAGTAAAGCCCTAAATTTTATTCCCATGAGCTAGATAAGTAAGTCTCCCATATCCTTGATTAGAGAAAGAGACCAATTAGAAAGTACAATAGTCCAGAGCAGCTGTGATAAGGCCCTAAAGTAAGAACTAAACTAATAACAATATCCAGGGTTTCATATCACTCAATATATTTCACTATTGGCACTCTTTTTCTGTCTTTGACAACCTGAAGAACTTTTTCATATCATTACAATGCTGAAATTTAACTGTAATGTGTTAAGGAGTGTTCAATCTTGAATTCATCTTCTTCATCAGGGGATTCTTTCTATTTATATATCACAGCTTGATTTAGCTATGTCTGAGAAATTTTCTTGGCTGATTTTCTGGAATGTTGCATTCAAATTCTTTTGTTGTTGTTGTTATTTTTTCCTGTTTAGAGGATGAAGACAATACTATAATTGTTGTCCTGTAACCTGTTCTCCAAACCACTATTGGATTCTAGTTTGGGGGAATAATAATTTTCTGGGCTCATCTTTCCTTTAATGGATCTGTGCTGTTATAATTCCGCTTTGTATAGTATTAAGTCTGTTTTTGGTTGATCATTCTTTCATGTTTTCTACTATATTCTCCAAGTTGATCCTTCTCTTCAATATTTCTTCTTGATCTTTTTTTCAAAGCATCTTTAATTTTAGCTTGATTTTCTTGCATGATTTTTATTTTCTTCAAAGATTTTTTTAAAATTTTACTTGTTTATTTTCTTACCAGTTGTGTTAGAGCCAATTATAGGCCTCTCCTCCACCCATCCCAGTAATTGCCTCCTGTCCCATTTCATAGATTCAAGAAACGCCAAAGGGTAAAAAACAACAAAAAGTCTTGAATTAATTTTAACTTGTTGACTACACCTGCAGCATGCGTTAGAGCAGTAATTCTGAACTTTCTTTTGTTTTGTGGACCCCTTCTCAGAACAATGTTTTAAAATAATGAGAAAAAAATGCAAAATTTCAGTTACAAGTTAGTGAAAATAGAGAGGCAAATATTTCCCCCCAGAGTAATTCAGGCCATGAAGAAATTTGATGGCATTTTTGTTCTTTGTTTTGCCATTAGGTCTGTGATGACTTAAGGGCCACAAATGAAGAAGCTTGGCCTCTGGGGACTTTACAGATTAATGTTTCATAGAGTCTAGCCAAGGCCATTAAAGCTAGCCCTTATTTCTTTGAAAACAAGTCCAATAAAATTACAAAGATACTCATGGGGTAAGGCTCTTTCCCCCCTTCCCTTTTCTCTCTTCTTCAGTCCACCAACAATTATAATGCTCAGAGACCAGAAAACAAAGACCTGGGAGGGAAAGTAATAGACTATATCTTTGTTTCTCCACCAGTCTCTGCCATTGGGACTCCTGAGAGGCTAGGAAAACTGGTAAAACTTCACTGACTTGATAAAGGTTTGTGGAATGAATGAATGCTCAGCTTTGCATGTAAGCCCACAAAAGCTTATTTATAATAAGTTTCTAATCCCAATGAGTCACTGAGTTTGGGATGAGGGATGAAGGTGTGGTGGTGGCTCTGAAGGAGGGATGAGGATGAGGGGGGTGACTAGGTGGTTCAGCGAATAGAGCACCAGCCCATTGAAATCAGGAGGACCTGAGTTCAAATTTGGCCTCAGACACTTAACACTTACTAGCCATGTGACCCTGGGTAAGTCACTTAACCCCAATTGCCCTGCCCTCCCCCCTCCAAAAAAAAAAAAAAAAAGGAAGGTAGCTGGCCAGGTAGAAAGTTTGCAGAAAAGAAGAGGGTCAGAAGAAAGTAAAGGTATGCCACAGGACCTATATTAGTCTATGTCATAATTAAAAGACAATATCAATGGTAGGAAAAGGCTCTAAAAATAGAAGACTGAAGTGAAAAGTGCTATTCAAATGTATGATTTGATTGTAAATCACTGACTTTTATAGTACATTCTCAACATTAAGGATCTCAGTTCAGCTCATTTGATTTAAATTAAGTAAATTCTCATATAAAGATCAAAGACCTAGGGATCCTCTTGTTATTGGTTTTCAGAAAAGCTTTTGATGTATATGTCTTAAAAGAAAACCGCATGGCGAGGAAAACATTGTCACAGAAGCATGATCACAAAGTCTCTTGTATTTGTTTATGAAAAATTAAAGGGCCTTAAAATAAAATTACTGCAATTAACAGCATTTGTGAGGATATGTGTGATGAAGAATAAGAAAACAAGGTTAAATTAAAAAAAAAAATCACAGACTAGCATTCTGTACTGAAGAATAGCCAAGAGGAAAATGAACATCCCAGATTCAATCTTAAGAGCAGCTAGGTGGCACAGCCATTCCCTTTTAAGTAGTGCTTAGCCCATAGTAAATGCTTAATAAAATACTTTTTCATTCATTTGTTCATTTGTTTGTTCATTCATTCATATACTCTTGAATTCCAGTCAATATAGTTGCTTGTTCTTTCCTGATCTTATACTGCTGACCTTTTCTGATTTTGTATATTTATATGTACTGCTTCCCTTGACTGAACTGGCTTATTTTATCTCTCCCTGTTGAAATTCACCCCTCTCTCAAGGCTTACCTCGTGAGCTTCCTCTTTCATGCTATTTTCAGTCATGTCTGACTCTTCATGACCCCATTTGGGGTTTTCTTGGCAAAGATACTAGAGTGGTTTGCCATTTGCTTCTCCAGCAAATGAACAAATACAGATGAACAAACTGAGGCAAACAGGGTTAAGTGACTTTACCAGGGTCACAAATGTCTGAGGCCAGATTTGAACTCAGAAGGGCCTAGAATATGATATTCCAGAGGTCAAAGGAGCTGGGATTAAAACCAAGAATCACCTACCCAGCAAAACTGAGTATCATGTTTCAGAGGAAAATATGGTCATTCAGTGGAATAGAGGACTTACAAGTATTCTTGAAGAAAAAAAACAGAGTTGAATAGAAAATTTGACATTTAGATACAAGAAGCAAGAGAAGGTAAACAGGGAAAAGAAATCCTAAGAAACTTATCAAAGTTGAACTATTTACATCCCTACATGGAAAAAAATGATAATTGTAACTTATGAAACTTTTCTCAGTATGAGAATAGTTGAAAGGAATAGAAATGTGTGTGTGTATGTGTGTATATATATATATAAATAATATATGTACAGGTATACATATATAAAGGGCACAGGACCAATTGAATATGAAGGGATGATACTTAAAAGGTGAAATTAAGAGATGAGAGAGGAATATAATGAGAGGAGATAAGGAGAGATAGAATGGGGTAAATTATATCATTTGGAAGAGGCAAGGGAAAACTGTTACAATGGAGGGGAAGAACAGGAAGGTAAAAGGGAATAGGTCAACCTTATTCTCATTGAATTGGACTTAGGTAGTGAATGACATATACACTAAATAGAGTATTTTACCCTACAGGAGAGTAGGGGGAAAGGGACGAGAGGGGGGATGATGGAAGGGAGGGCATGTTGGGGGTGGGGGGAGAGGGAAGTTGGAAGCATCCACTTTTGAAAAAGGACAGGATCAAAATAGAGAATAGAACTAGTGGACAGTGGGATAGGATGGAGGGAAATATAGTCACTCTTTCACAATATATTTGCTATGGTAATGTTTTGCATAGCTACACACATACAACCTATATTGATTATCTTCCCAGAGGCGGGTGACAAGGGAAAGAATCTGGAATTCAAAGGTTTAAAATCAAATGTTTAAAATATATTATTATTATTATTATTATCATTATCATTATTATCATTATTTTACATGTGACTGGGAAATAAGATATACAGGTACTGGGGCATAGAGATCCTCCATGCCCTACTGGAAAGTTGGAGGATGTATGGGGGAAGATATGGGAGAAAGCAGATTGGGGGAGGGCATATTCTGTGGAATTGCTATTTTGGGGTGGAGGGTAGGGGAAAATAAGGAGAAAATTTGTAACTCAAAATCTCGTGGAAATGAATGATGTAAACTAAAAAATAATTTTAAAAATTAAGAAACAAAATATATTCCCTAGGGGAAAAAAAAGAAGACAAGACATCTTAGCATTATTTATTGCATGTGAGACAGTTTCTGGATAGACAGGTGAATCAGTAGAGAAGGTCCCCTTGCTTGGTCACCTCAGTCATCAGATCTATTTCCATTAGATTTTTTCTTATTCCAACAAACTGTCATGTATGCATCAAAACCTCATTCTTTGGATGATCTTAAGGCTAGGGTTACAAATGCAATCCTTTCAGTCACTGAGCAGCAGCTGATGAAATTTTTTACAAAGAAAGAATTTCAACTAAATATATCAGTATTTTAAAATTTTAAATAATTCACCTCTCAGATAATGTTTTTTCCCTAAGTCTGTAATATTTATACTTTTGAATTAAAGATTAAAACTAAGACATTTTGTGTACCCCGTATAAAGAGAAGCCATTCAGACTCCTAGGGGGAAAAAAAGAAAGGCAATAACAGTTACTGAATAACAGTATTAGTGTGAAATAGCATCTTCTTTCTCCACTCTTTAATTTTCCATGCATATATCTGGACTATTTATGTTATTTATGTTCCGCTTCCTAGTAGCTCTTAAAAAAATTCTAAATAGGGATAATATCCCATTTTGCCAACATGAAAACAACCAACTCTACTGAGAAGGATATGCCCACATTATTGGCTCTATCTTATTGCCAAAATGACATCTCACCACCAGCTGCTTGGAAACAAATTTCCTCATTTTTTTCCAAATGCAACTGCTATATTACTGTTCCATTATCTCACCAAATTTATAGCTTTGCAGATAAGGAGATCTGGGTTGGTGGAGGGACTGAAGTGGTAGTTCTAGACTCTGTGTAAACAGGATACAAGAGATGCCATATAGTCTTGTGGATTAAATAGAGAGGACCTGCAGGACAGGTCTTAAATTAAATTCACATTCAGCCATAGTGATGACTACAGAATTAGTCATTTAACCTTTCTCACTCAGTATTCTCCTTTGTAATATGGAAATACAAAATTGTTGTGATCGTCTTTTATGTGACATTGGAAGGAAAACAATATTGTAAAACACAAATGTTTAAAGATCTAAAAAATTGGAAGATTCTTGGGAAGGATGATGAGTTTACTATTAGGGAACAGAATAAAAAGAAATAGAGACCAATGTATACCAATTACATATATGTTTTCTTTAATGCTGCGTGGTAATAGGATGAGGGTGGAGGGGAGGCAGAGCAAAAGAATTGTCTGAACAGCAGATTTGGAAGACAGGAGCTATTTCTACCTTTCTTTTAATTTTCCTTTTTCTTGCTTCTCTCCCTCATTCTAAAGTCATCCCAAAAGGATAGCTACCTTCATGTAGCATCCAGGGGACCATATGGCTTTGGAAAGGTCCACATGAAAAAGAGGCATTCTAAGTGTTATATTTACAAATATAAGACTTTTCTAACCTAATGTCTTTATAAAAATTCTCTTAATACTGACACTTCTTTCTCTACTCTCAGGGATCCCAAATGTTCAAGTCTCATTACTCCCTCCTTCTCTCTCTCTCTCTCTCTCTCTCTCTCTCTCTCTCTCTCTCTCTCTCTCTCTGTCTCTCCCTCCCTCCCTCTCTCTCTCTCTCTCTCTCTCTCTCTCTCTCTCTCTCTCTCTCTCTCTCTCTCTCTCTTTTCTTCCCCCCCCACCTACCTAATCATCTAGTCATATTTTACCCAGGATTTTCCATTCACACTGAGTGTTTTTTTTAACATATTCAGTTCAGTAAATGTTAACTCACAATGCACTCACTATGCATAAAGCAATATGCTAGCAACAGTGAGAGATACAAAGCACAGCCTCTGCCCTCTGGAGTTTACAGTCTAGTAGGGAGAAATGAATCACAAAATCATCCTAGTACAAAAAATACATGATAAAAAGTACATGAAAAATAGTGAAACTTATGAGGGGTTTATTCACAAAGAAAAGTTATCACCAATCAAGAAGATAAAGATGCCCTATGAGACTATGGTTCTTAACCTTTTTGGTGTCATAAGCCACTTTGGCAGACTAATGAAGTCTATGGATCCCTTATCAATATAATGTTTAAAATATATAAAACACAATCAGAATAGCCCAGGACCTGGCAGCTTCTACACTGGGGGATTGAAGGGCATGGAATATGATATTCCAGAGGGCGAAAGAACTGGGAATGAACCCAAGGGTCACCTACCCAGCAAAACTGAGTATTTTGTTTCAGGGGAAAATATGGTCATTCAGTGGAATAGAGGACTTTCAAGCATTCTTGAGGAAAAAACCAGAATTGAATAGAAAATTTGACATCCAGACACAAGAAGCAAGAGATGCCTGAGAAGGTAATCAGGGAAAAGAAATCAAAAGGAACTTATCAAAGTTGAACTATTTACATTCCTATATGGAAAAGCAATACTGTGACTGATGATATCTTTCTCACTATGAAAATAATGGAAGACGGGTGTGTGGTCATATGAATACATATGTGAATGTGTGTGTATATGGTTACAGTTATATGTGGATAGAGGGCATAGGTTGAATTTGTTGGGAAGGGAGAATACTCAAGGGATGAAATTATGAGGTGAGAGAGGAAAGTGGCAAGAGGAGATGGGGAGAGACAGGGTAGGGTAAACTATCTCATGTAGAAGAAGCAAGGGGAAGTGGTTGCAAAGGAGGAGGAGAATAGGAAGGCAAAAAAGGCAAAACCACATTCTCATTGAATTTGGTTCAGGGAGAGAATGACATACATACTAAATGGGATATCTCAACCTGCAGCAGAACAGGGGGAAGGGGGATGAGAGGAGGGATGGTGGATGGGAGGGCATCCTTGGGGGGAGGGGAGGTTGGAAGTAGCCATTATAGAAGAGGGACAGGATCATGTAGGGAATGGACCAGGTGGGGGGTGGGATGAGTGGGAGGGAATTATAAGCAGCCTTGTGCAATATATCTACTATGATAATGTTTTGCATAGCTAGCCATGTACAACCTATACTGAATTACTTATCTTCCCAGAGGGAATGGGTGACAAGGGAGGAAGGAAATGGATCTGAAATTCGAGGTCTTAACATTAAATGTTTCAAATATATATAAATACTATTATTAATACTCTTGCTTGTAATTGGGAGATAAGATGTGCAGGCATTGGGACACAAAGATTCACCTTCCTCTAATGGAAAAGTCGAAGGGGTATGGGAGAAGGTATGGGAGAGAGCAGATTGGAGGAAGCGATATCTTGTGGGACTGCTATTCTGGGAGGTTGGGTAGGGGAATAACGGGGGGGAAATGATTGTAACTCAAAATCTGGCGGAAATGAATGATGTAAAACAGAAGTTAATAAAGCATTTGTTTAAAAAAAAGACTTCTCAGGAAATGGGAGTAATCTATAAATGGATGTAATGTAAGAACAAAAACATCAATAAAACTGAAAGTTAAAAAAAAAAGGCTGAATTGGCCAGATGGAAAAGGAATGTCAAAAACTCACTGAAGAGAATAATTCCTTCAAAATTAGATTGGAGCAAACAGAAGCTAATGACTTTATGAGAAATCAAGATACTACAAAACAGATCTAAACAAATGAAAAAATAGAAAGCAATGTGAAATATCTCTTTGGAAAAACCACTGACCTGGAAAACAGATTCAGGAGAGATAATTTTGAAATTATTGAAGTACCTGAAAGCAATGATTAAAAAAAAGAGCCTAGAAATCATCCTTCAGGAAATTCTTAAGGAAAATTGCCCTAATATTCTAGAACCAGAGGACAAAATAAAAATTGAAAGAGTTCAACAATCGTCTCTTGAAAAAGATCCCAAGGGGCAGCTAGGTGGTGCAGTGAATGGAGCACCAGCCCTAGAGTCAGAAGTAGCTGAGTTCAAATCTGGCCTCAGACACTTAACACAAAAATTGGCTGTGTGACCTTAGGCAAGTCCCTTAACCCCAACTGCCCTCCAAAAAGCAAAAAAGAAAAAGATCTGAAAAGAAAACTCCTAGGAATATACTAGTCAAATTCCAGAGTTCCTAGGTCAAGGAGAAAATATCACAAGATGTCAGGAAGAAACAATTTAAGTATTGTGGAAACACAATCAGAATAATACAAGATCTAGGAGCTTCTACATTAAGGGGTTGAAGGGCTTGGAATATGATATTCCAGAGGTCAAAGGAGCTAGGATGAAAACCAAGAATCATCTACCCAGCAAAACTGAGTATAATACTTCAGGGGAAAATATAGACATCCAATGAAATAGAGTACTTTCAAGCATTTTTGATGAAAAAACTAGAGCCAAACAGAAAATCTGACTTTCAAATACAAGAATAAAGAGAAGCATGAGAAGGTAAACAGGAAAAAGAAATCAAAAGGAACTTATTAAAGTTGAACTACTTATATTCCTACATGGAAAGATATTATTTGTAACTCATGAGACTTTTCTCAGTATGAGGAAAGTTGGAGGGAATATATATATATATATATATATATATATTATGCATACATATGTGTGTGTGTGTATGTATAGGAGGGTGAATGTGTGTATAAATGTATATGTGAGTGTGTATATGTGTGTATATGTATACATAGACAGAGGGCACAGCATGAGTTGAATATGAAGGGATAATATCTAAAAAATAAAATTAAGAGGTGAGAGAGGAATATATTGGGAGAAAGAGAAAGGGAGAAATAGAATGGGGTAAATTATCTCATATAAAAGAAGCAAGAGAAAATTGTTACAATGGGGGGAAGAGTAGGAAGGTAAAAGGGAATGGGTCAACCCTACTCTCACTGAATTTGGTTTAAGGAGGGAATAACATAGACACTCAATTGGATATCTTACTCTACAGGAAAATAGAGGGGAAGGGAATAACGGGGGGTGATAGAAGGGAAGGCAGACTGGAAGAGGGGGTAGTCAGAAGCAAACACTTTTGAAAAGGGACAGGGTCAAAGGAGAAAATAGAGTATGTGGGGGTTGGTATAGGATGTTGGGAAATATAGTTAGTCTTTCACAATATAACTACTACGGAAATGTTTTGCGTGACTACACATGTACAACCTATATTGAATTGCTTGTCTTCCCAGTGGGGGTAGGTGAGGAGGGAACAAGGGAAAGAATCTAGAAATCAAAGATTTAAAAGCAAATGTTAAAAAACATTGTTTTTACTTGCAAATGCAAAATAAGACATGCAGGCACTGGGGTATATAAACCCATCTTGCCCTACTATAAAATTAGGGGGTGATGAGGGAGGAAATAAGAGATAACAGATTGGGAGAAGGGGTATTCAGTAGGCTTGCTATCTTGGGGTGGGGGCAGGGGAGAGATGGGGAGAAAACTTGTAACTCAAAATTTTGTGGAAATGAATGTTGAAAACTAAAAATAAAAAAAAAGTTATAAAAAAATAATTATAAAATAAATGAAATAGGTCTTTTATGCCTTCTCATCTCCCTTTTTTCCCACTATTTTTCCTTTTTCCCTTTCCCAGGGACCTGAGATACCTCATATGGGTTTTCCTTATTTCTCCTTCTGCTCCCTCTCTCAGATTTTATATTAATACTATAACCCTCCCACTTTTAATGGTATTGACTCTTTAACAGGGAACTCCAGAAATGGTCACTCCTCTGATGAACTTAATGTGCTTATGAGTGTTAATGGAAGGAATCCCCTTCAAAGACAAATCCAATCAATTTTTTTTTTTTTTTGCTTTTTGGAGGGCAATTGGGGTTAAGTAACTTGCCCAAGGTCACATGGCTAAGTTTTTTGTTTGCTTGTTTGTGTGTTAAGTGTCTGAGGCCGGATCCAAACTCAGGTCCTTCTGACTCCAGGGCCAAAGCTCTACTCACTAAGTCTCCTAGCCGCCCCTGATCCAATCAATTTTAAAGAAGATTTTTTTATCTATAGGAGGGCATTTAGGCACAAGAGAAAGTTCCTCCTTGTGCACTGGACTGTCTGAATTGTTTTTACTTTCTTATACTTTGACTAGTAATAATGCAAAGAGAAAAAAAATCTATTTTAAAGTAGGAGCAATCTTATTGCTAAAGGTATCATTAAACCAAAGAATGGAATTTTTAATGGAATTTGAAGAACCGTAGTTTTATCAGTGAAGGAAATAGTTTGGGGTATATCTTTCAAATCCTACCCAAAGGCAACTATATAATCCATCTAAAAGTAATAGAAGTCCTGAAAGCTGAGCTGACCTTCACTTCCTCTTCAAAATACTTAAATTTCCAACCTCTTATCAAGGGCCAATTTTATGAAGAGACAATACCCTAAAAAGTATGAGGGTTCTAAGATTGCTAGGTGGAGTAGGGAGTAGAGTGCTGGGCTGAAATCTAGAAGACTCATCCTCCTAAGTTGAAATCTTTCCTCAGAGATTTACTAGCTCTGTGACCCTGGGCAAATCACTTCATCCTGTTTGCCTCAGTTCCTCATCTGTAAAATGAGCTAGAGAATGAACTGGTAAACCAATCTAGTACCTTTGTCAAGAAAATATAAACTCCACTGGAATATTTAACACATTAAATACGTGTGAATATGCAACACACATGTAATATAGAACTGGTTGTCATTAACCTCCTTGTAAATAAATTTAAACATCCTTTTATGAAGACAAATTTGGAAAGGGGGAAGGAAGCTCCATCTGGAAAATGAGCACAAAGTGAAGCAGGGGAAAAGGGATAAGAAACAGAAAGGATTCAACAAATTCAGTTCTGATGAAACTCAAATACCTACTACATGCAAAGGGTTTTGCTAAATGCTGGAGATAGAAAAATTAAAAACTAACACAGTCCTTGCCCTCAAGATACTTAAAATCTAAATAAAAATATTGACATATAAATATAGATATCATTTATATATACATACATATGTAAGACATATATAAATACATTTATACCTATATAAATATATGTGTATCTGTTCATGTATACATTGTATAAATGTGTATGCATATACACACACAAATAATAACACAAAGCAAAATAAAAAGTACTGAATTTGGATCAGAAGTACTGGGCTCAAGTCCCACTTCTGTGTGACTTTAGGTCACAATTCACTGGCCTTCAGTTTCATTACCTATAAATTAAACAGGTTAGACCAGATGATCTCTAAAGTCCAAGTCACAAACCAAAGTTGATCTCCAAGGTCTTGAATAATAAACCCCATCATCCTAAAGGCAGAAGAAAGACCTCATCAAAGTATTTAAAGAAAACTAGAGATGGGGAGAAATCACTTTCACTTGGAGCATCAGGAAAGGCTTTGTGAAGGAATTAATACCTGAATTGAACCTTAAAGGTCAAGAAGGACTTTACATCATGGAGGAAAAAAAGAGGGAGTGTCTAGTTCAGCAAAGATTTGTTTAACAGAACCCTATAGGCAAGATACTGTTCAAAATATTGAAAATACATACTTAAAAAAATCCTTCAAAGAGTTTACATTTGATAGGGTGATAAATAATACAGGTAAAATAATGCAGGCAATACTCTGAGGAAAGAGAGAGCTCTAACAATTGGGGGGATGAAGCAACTAGCATGGGCTTTATGTTTAAGACACAGTGCATGTGGGATGCATAGGTGCAGGAAAGGGCACTGCAAGATCAGGAAATAATGAGTAGTCCAGTTTGCCTGGAACATAGAACACAAAAAGGGAAGCAGAATAACAAAGCTGGAAAAGTTGACTAGTTCCATTCTAAGGAGGTGATATTTTATTAAGCAAGAAAAAGTGGGGTGTAAGGGGAAAGAATTGAAGTTTTGAGAGCAGGGTGGTGGGGTAAAGTGGTTACATCTGGATGGTAGGAAGATTAACCTTGGCAGCCATGCCATAATTAGTTGAAAGAGTATTGGATTTCAAGTCCAATGTCCTGGGTGTGGACTCCATTTTGTATGGACCTTAAGCCATTTCACTTTGATCTTCCTGATTTCCTCTTCAGCAAAAATGAAAAGGTTGAACTAGGATCTCTAAGTTCTTTTCCAGTTCCAAATCTAGAATCTGATTATCCTGAGGAGGTCAGCAAGCCTCTGGAAACATGGGGCTGACCTCAGGGCACATCAACACACAATATTCAATGGAAAATGTTTGAGGTCCCTCAAATGGCACCTACCCATTTAAGATTGTGATCATCTGTCATTCATTTCACTCTCCCCTGCTCCATCTTAATAGCCTGGAGCAGTAAAAAGAATATATGGTCCAGGAAAACAGTCACCTAGTTCTGAGACTAATCACATAGCCTTGGATCATTTAAACAGAAAGGGGTTTAGTTTCCTCATCTGCAAATCTAGGGTGTTAAATTCAATGATGTTGGAGATCATTTATTTCAAGCAACCTTAAACATCCTTATTCCTCTAGCTAGTGACTGTTGATCAGAAGCCCTTCTTCACCTTTATCCACTTGAGATGTTCTCCCTTGCATCACAGTTATTTGCCCACATGTCCTTTTTCCATTGCATTTGATTGTAAACTCTAAAAACAGAGACTACAATCTGGCTCAAATCTATCTTTCCAGTCTCATTCCACCCTGTTCTCCTTCTGGTATGCTATATTCCAAGCAAACTAGACTACATATTCAATGATCTCCTATATTGGTTTACTGGTATATCTATCACTATAACCTTCTGCATTTTTATATAACCCTTCTGCATTTTTGCCTATCGACATTCTCTCTTCATCTAAAGCTTACCCTCAGGCACTAGCGTAGTTCAGTAATAGAAATGGATCTGGAATCAGGGAGAACCAATTGGTGTGATGGTTCATTTTGTTGGACTGCTTTTTTCCATCACTTTCTTTTATTAGCATTTGTTATGAGATGGTTCACTGGAATCAAGTCAACAAGCTTTTATTGAGCACCTACTATGGGCCAAGCACCCAAGCGAAGTACTAGGGATACAAAGAAAGGAAAAAAAACAGTCCCTCCTCTCAAGAAACTTACAGTATAATGAGAAAGAAACACGCAAACTGTGTACAAAAAGTTGTACAAAATGAAGTGAAGATATACTTAGAGGGAAAGCCAAGCAGACCTGAGTTCAAAATCCAACCTCAGATACTGTAATGGTAAGGGAATTTGAAGATCTTCCCTGCCCCTTAATAAGCCTAAGTAAATTTGAGGACGTTCCCTGATTTGAAAATAGACTCTACCCCCTAATAGGCTGAATGTGGCCACATGGAGCCTGTGGTGGGAGGAGTTTGCTGAAAGGTGGAGCAGAGTCCACAGGAGAAGCTTGCTTAGGGAGGCTTGTTTTTCAGGAACATCCACACCTTGTTACTTTATGACTGGGCAGTGGGTCATGAGGGTTGTGATATTCTCTGACCCTAGAGAAGGCTACATATACCTCTGAGGTGAGGTTTTGCTTTGGGGCTCACTTTGGGAACAGTTGTATGATTTGGCAGATGAGACTTGGGGCAGTGGTTGAGCCAACATCTCCCCCCCCACCTTGGCTTTGAAAACCCAGATGTTGGTGCCTGGTAACTAAATATGTAGGTATGTGATGGTCAGAAAGCTAGAAGCCCTTTCTGTTGGTCTGTTGAGTTGTGTTGTTTTCTCTGTCTGTATTTTTTGTCTGCTTGTAACTTCTGTTTGTATTCTCTGAAGTTCAGAGTGCTGACTTTTTCCCCTGAATGATATATGTTTGATTAAAGTAAGATTGTTAACCCCTTTTGAGTTACTTTCCTTAAGAAAAGCAGATCAAAGAACCTGTGCTAGCAGCCATCCTGGGTATGCTAAGGTGCTTGCTGTTACAGATACCAGCTGTGTGATCTGGACAAGTCCCTTAATCTTTTGTCTGTTTCAGTTTCCTTATCTTTAAAATGGAGATAGTATACCAAAAGAGATAAAAAACAAAAACAAAAAAGGACCTATATATACAAAAATATTTATAGCAGCTCTTTTTCTGGGGCTAAGGAATTAGAAATTGAGGGGATGCACATCAATTGGAGAATGGCTGAATACATTGTGGTATGTAATTATGAAGGAATACTTTTGTGCTATAAGAAATGATGAGCAGGATGCTCTCAGAAAAACTTAAAAAGACTTATATGGGTTGATTCAAAGTGAAATGTACTGTGTTTAAAGTAACAGCAATAGCATGAGATGGTCAGCTGTGAATAACTTAGCTATTCTGAAGGACTTAGGATGAAAAATGCTATCCATACCCATAGAAAGAACTGATGATGTCTGAATACAGATTGAAGCAAATGTTTTTCACTTTATTTTTTCTTGAGGTTTTTTTAGTCTATGTTTTCTTTCACAACAAAGCTATTATAAATATTTTTCATGTCTACATGTATATAACTATAGCAGCAAGCACCCCAACATCCCCAGGGTAGCTGCCAATATAGGTTCTTAGGTCTGCTTTTCAAAAGGAAAGCAACTCAAAATGGGTTAACAAGCTTACTTTAATCAAACAAACATATATTACCTAGTTCAGGGGGAAAAGGTCAGCACCCCAAACTTCAGAGTATACAGACAGATCAAACAGGCTTCCAAACTGTCCAACCATTATATCAATACCAAATCACAGTTACCAGAGAGGGAAGCATCAACATCTGGGTTTTCAAAGCCGGGGGGCTCTCAACAACGGCTTCCCAGAGTCTCATCTGGTCAAATCACACACTTCTCAAAGTGAGCCCCAAAGCAAAGCCCCAAATCAGGGATTATATAGTCTTCTCCTGGCTCAGAGAATGTAACCACCCTCTTGACCCACTGCCCAATCACACAGTATCAAGGTGTGGTCATTCCTGAAAACCAAGCTTCCTACCACAGGCTCCATGTGACCACATTCAGCCTATTAGGAGGCAGAGCATATTTTCAAATCAAGGAAGGTTTTCAGAGTCTCTTAAGCCAATCAAAGGGCCTAGGGGCAGAGAAGATCTTTAAATCTGCATTTCCATTACAATAACCTATATAGAACTACTTGTCTTCTCAATGGGCGGAGGGGCTGAGGAGGGAAGAAGGGAGAGAACTTGGAACTCAAAGTTTTAAAAACAAATAATAAGAAATTGTTTTGACATGTAACTGGGGGGAAAATTAAATACTAAATAAGTACCAAAAAATGGAGATAGTAATAGCTACCTGTTGGGGTTGTGAGGATGAAATGAGATATTTGTAAAGTTTTTTGTAGACCTTAAAATACTCTTGGTCACCTTCCTAGATCCTTCTGCCTCTCCCCCATTCCCATCTGAAAGGACCACTACTTCTTTGGACTTTCCTAGGTCACTTTGGATCTTTCCTTTGCCCTCATCACCTCTTTTATCATGCTTCTCTGTGTATTTGTTTTACCTCCCAACCCTCACCTTCGCTGTAAGCTCCTAGAGACCACAAACTATGTCCATAGTGCTGGACCTAGAGGCAGAAAACTTGAATTAAAATCCCAGAAATGTCACTTACTAGCTGTATAACCTTCAGCAAATTACTTAACTTTCCGTGAGCTTCATATTCCTCTTCTAGTGAAACAAAGATAATACTGGCACCATTCCCTTCTTCACTGTTGCTATGAGGAATGAATTGGGCATAGACTGGATCAGTGATTTCATTGATAGAAGGGAATTCCCCAAGAGGAAATTGCCTCTACTAATAAAGGTAAGCACCTTCTCTTCAAGTCAGTTGCCTAGATGGGGATGTTATGAGGAATGAATAGGGCATAGGTACTAGACCTCTGATTTCACTGGTACAGGGAAATTACTGGGTGAGGAAACCCTTCTACCAAAGCAGGTATGCATCTTCTTAAAATTCAGTCTTAGAGAACTGCCTAGAGCACTGAGAGGTTAAGGAACATGCCTTGGAATGGACCTGAAGAAAGGGCTCTTGGGAATTTGTTCTATAGCCTCAAAAGGCTATAAAATTTGTCATTATTACTGTACTTGGTTCATGTGAGGAGCTTAATAAACACTTGTTGAGTGGAACCACTGAAGAACTCATGGAGGTTCCCTTAAACTCTGAAAGTCTCTAAAACCAATTAAGGTCAGAACTGGAAGAGAACTAAGAGTGGATCTAATCCAACTCCACCTCATTTTATAGAAGAGACAGAAAAAGAGATTGACTTGCCCAAAGTCACAAAGGTAATTAGAAGAACCTGAGAATTGAAACTAAGTTATCCGACACCAAATCTAGAACTCTTTCCACTGTTCTATTCCACCTGTCCTTTGGAGGGACAGGGAAGGTTTTAATAGGGAAGGGGAAAGGAGGGAAAGGAAAAGAGGAAGGAGTAAGGTAGTGGGGAGTGGAGGGGATGAAACGGAATTGAATTGACCCTAGAGATCCCTTCCAATTCTGAGGTTCTGTGTTTCTACAAAAGCCCTGCAGAGGGTGCGAGACGACTACAGGTGGGGCGTCCATCCAGGCTGCGGCAAGGGGAAGCAGTCCCTCTCGGACTTTTGAGGCCAGGTCTTTCTCCCCATCACCCGGTGTTAGCGGGTTAGGGGGAAGGGGTCCTTACCAGCGATACACCAAGACCGGTTTCGAGTACTTCATGTGGTTGGAGCGGATGGTGAGGGAGCCAGTGCGCTCCAGGAGGTCTGTGGGTCCCAACTCCAAGTACCCGCAGCTGGTGGGGGTCGTCCCCATGGCTTGTTTCTGGTCAAGGGTGGGGACCTGACTAGAGTGTTCTTTCGTTCCCTGCCGGGATCCCCTCTTCTTACACTGTCTTGGGAACTCCTTGGTCTCAGGGCAGCGTCTCTTCATCTCCACGGCAACCGAGGGTGGGGTGGGGCCTTGTGGGATCGCGGGACTGGCGTGTGCGCCACAAGGCACAGAACTACTGGTTCCTAAGGGCCACGCAGAAGCTCGGACACTGGGGAAAAAGGCTAGGGGAGGAGCTTTGCACTTTGGGATCTGTAGTCTTATGCACACCCAAGAATACTGGCAAGAGGAAATGAGAAAATCTGTTTTGAGAAGGGTCCAATCAAGGAAGAAATAGAAAGGATTCCATGCATATACAGCTTGCCTTTGACGTACAGTAGCTGTGTGGTTATGGGCAAATCGCTTAGTCCCCATTATAAGCTCCTCGAGGGCAGGAGCCGTCGCTTGCCTCCTTTTGTATCCCCAGGTTTAAGCACTTTTGCCAGGCGCATAGTTGACTTTTGATAAGTCTCTATTGAATTGAACTAAACTTTAGTAAGAATAACAAACATTTATATAGCACTTATATTGTGCCAAGTGCTTTACAATTATTATTTCATTTGATTTTCACCACGATCCTGGCAGGAGGCTATTATTACCCCCACGTTACAGAGGAGAAAACTGCGGGTCACAAAGCTCTTGAGTGTCCGGCTGGAATTTGAGCTCGGCTTTCTTACTCTCCTTTAGTGCGCTATCCTCTGTACCCCACCCCACTCTCAAGACAACTGGTTATAGAAGAAAGGAGAAAATGCACTCTCTCCTTTCATTTCAGAGGTGGGGAACCATGGATGTGTAACATTGCATTGCTGTCAGATTCGTTGGCTGTGTCCCCCCTTTTTTCATTTTTTGTTACAAAAGATGGCACTTAAGTCACTAGTGTTTATTAAGAGTTTGATATGAACTAGCCATTGTACTAAGTCTGGGGAAACAAAGGTAAATAACAGTCCCTGCGCTGAGGAAATTCAGAATCAAATGGGAGAGACAATATATGGGCAGGATAAACTGGAGATAATCTCAGAGGGAGGGCACTAAGATTAAGAAGTATTGGACACGACTTTTTGCAGAAGGTAGAATTTTAGCTGCGATTTGAAGGAAGCCGATGAAACCAGGAAGTTTAAATACTACTCCAGGGCAAAGGGGGATATATAAACAAATTCATAGACCCCAGATGAAGAACGCCTGCATTGGAAGATTTCCAAGCATCTAGCTGTAAATCCTACAACCTATCTGAAAGATCCAACCATTCTTGAGAGCAATTTGGAACTATGCCCAAAGGGCTATAAAACTGTGTATACCCTTTGACCCAGCAATACCGCTTCTAGGGCTGATCATAAGAAATGGGAGAAGGACCCACACGTACAAAAATATTTATAGAAGCTCTTTTTGTGGTGGCCAAGAATTGGAAATTGAGGCTATGTCCATCAATTGGGGAATGGCTGAACACATTGTGGTATTTGACTATAATGTAATACTATTGTGCTATAAGAAATGATGAATAGGCAGACTTCAGAAAAACCTGGAAAGATTTATATGAATTGATATTAAGTGAAGTGAACAGAACTAGGAGAACATTGTACCACAGTTAGTTAACAGTCACATTGTGTGATGACTAACTTTGGTAGGTCTTCTCAGCAATGCAAGGATCTAAGACAACTTTAAAAGACTCAGGATGGAAAACACAATCCACATCCCAAAAAAGAACTTTGGAGTCTGAATGCAGATATAAGCATACTATTTGCTTTCTTTTTCATTTGTTGTTTTGTTTTGTTTCTTCTGTCTTGTGGTTCTTAGTTCTCATTCTTCTTTACATCATGACTAATGTGAAAGTATGTTTAATATGAATATATAAGTAGAGCCTTTATCAGATTGCTGTCTTGGGAGGAGGGAAGAGAAGGAGGGGGGAAATTTAAAACTCAAAATCTTATGGAAGTGAATGTTGAAAACTAAAAATAAATAAATTATATTAAAAGTAAATAAATCCTACAGCCTAAAAATGGGAGAATTAGTTTTATGAGCTCTAAATCCTAGCACTATGATTATATGATTGTCCTCTAATATCTTATAAAGTATTGTGAGGAATACAGAAGAAGCTGAAGACATAATCCTTCCTGAGAAGTGGTTTCTAATTTATTTGATCTCTTTACCAGAGTCATTAGGTGTTCATAGGACACCAAACTGGTCCATAGACTGTGACTTTAGGGGAAATAAAAGGGTCAAGAGTGAGTACTGCTACTCCTCTTCTCCCCACCTCTCAGAAATGTCTGTAAGATGAATGTGGAAATGATAGTCAAGTATTGTCGAACAGCTGCCACACACTCCCCTGGACTACTTGGCCAAAGCACCTGTGTGGCTTCTATGAGATTTTTAGCTTCCTACTATAGTAAGAAAAGTACCAGACTTGGATTCAGAAAGCATGGGTTCAAGTTCAGGCTCAGATATCTGTTAGTTGTATGACCACTCAGCCTCAGCTTCAGAGAGCTGTTACAAATCAATTTGTAAACCTTGAGAAGTTATACAAATGTCTTATATGTGTGTTTTATAAATGTGAAGTTTTGTCTGGATTATTATTCTTCAGTACAAAACAAGATTTGTAATTTCACTGATTATGAGTGCTCCCTCCAACATTGCATATTACCTATCCATACTTTCTCATGCTTTGGGACTCTTGCTCTGCATTTCCATAAATCCTGCTAACTGTGGGTGGCCTTCCTGTGGGATTTCTATGTAGATTAGCAGCAAAGCACATATATGCTCCATTTGTTATGCCATGCTTTCATTACATGACCTATCCACCTCCTTTTCTGATCATACATCTCTTAAATGATATCTTTAATGCCATTTCTTACATATAAGTTATTACTGGCAAATATGCTGCAGTCCACTTAAACCTTCCATCATAATCTCTCCATTGACCCATGGCATTCCATTATCCATAGCCAAATTACATCACCAGAATAATACTGATGTAAAAATATGACTTTTTTTGCAGGGAGAAGTTTGGGATTGTTAAAAGTACAGCATAACTTCCCAGATGTAATTCAGCCTGCTGTACCTCTCTCCTAATCCAGTTTGTTAATATTATAAATTTTAAAACATTATCCAAGTAGCTAGCACATATGCACTAGTAAGCCTAACCACCTGAATAAAGTTTCTGACTTTGTGGTCAAACTCTAGACAGCGGTTCACATCTCCCCAGTTCGATGAAAGTACATTCTCTTTCATTAAACTGCTGAAATGGAAGGTGAGAATCATCTGTGATCTTGTTCAACTAAAACACCAGGAGTCCCAGTTGTGATGTTCCATAACAGGATAAACCCCACAATTCTCAAAAATTCAGACTGTTCAATAATGGAATTCTTATTGACTTAATTAACCATAATTGATCAATAACTAGCACTAGGTCTACAACCATGCACTTTTGTACAAAGTTGAGTAAACTGTTTATGAGACTGCTTTTATGTAGTCAACACATTTTGGATAATCAACAGGTTATATACTTCATTGTTATCGATTAAATTGTTGTTATTGACCCAGTAGGAATTTCTGATTATCTATTGTTAAACAAACATCAGCACATATGCTGTGCAAACCTTAATCTAAATGAACAACCTAAAGCATGGGGCTCAAAGGCTTTAAAATCAGTTGTGTGTTGAAGCCACCTCAGTACTTGGGAGAGCCAATTGTTAAATTTTCATTGTAATCCTTTTACACCTTGTAGAAAATGCTATAAATCGGGACTTGGTTTATTATTTTGCTATTGTCTAGATTTAAGAAAGTGATAGAGAAAACGTTAAATGGAGAAGTGTATAGATAAATGTTTAACAACCATTTGGGTGGGTGGGGAGTGCAATATACAGAAGACACACTTTTAAGTTAAATCTTCATTATTGCCCCATATAATATATTTCACCTTTCTGCAATCTCATTATGTCCACAGAGTAAACAAATAAGGAATGCCATATATGGCATGGCTTAAAAACCATGAGCTAGACATTACTGGAGAAAATATGTCCTTAATCCTTTTATTTCTCCAAAACCTTCCCACTTTCTTACTTAAAAAAAAAATAATAATAATAAGGGGCGGCTAGGTGGTGCAGTGAGTAGAGCGTTGGCCCTGGAGTCAGAAGGACCTGAGTTCAGATCTGCCTCAGACCCTTAATGCACACACAAACAAAAACCTAGCCGTGTGACCTTGGGCAAGTTACTTAACCCCAATTGCCCTCCGAAAAAAAGGAGGGGGGGGGGGCAATAAATAAATAAATAAATAAATAAGGAAGTTGCTTGGTGTTCTCTTTTCTTTCCTCATTTGATTCATCTTGAAAATTAAGGTTGGCTAAATGTGGTAGACTTGGGTTCTCCTAATTTGCTATACAATACATACTCCATTTTAAGAGCATCCATCATATTTTTTAATCCTAACATAAAATGATAAGTTAAGGAGATATCTTTTTACTTAAAGAATAGTCTTTACCAGTTACAATTCCAAAGGCCACATGATGAAGCATGGTAAGCATCCCCCTCCTAACAAAGAGCTTATGAACTCTGGGTGCAGATTGAAATGTATATTTTTTTGGACATAATCAATGAATGAATTTGTTTTTCTTGACTACACAGACTTTTTTTTTTACAAAGGTTATTCCCCTCCCCACCTAAACTCCTATAGAAGGATGCAAGAGAGGGAGAAAATTGATTTTTATTAATTTAAAAAAATTAAGTTTAAAAAAAGAGTCCAATTTTCACAGAAGATTCACCATAGAATACTTTTAAGTAATGGAATGCTCTGTTACACTTTAAATGATTCAATTTTCAAAAATTGGATTACATGAAGTTAACTATTTTTTTTTTAAAGTAATTGGGGTTAAGTAACTTGCTCAAGGTTACACGGCTAGTCATTATTTATGCGTGGGTGCTCATTTTCTGAGGCCAGATCTGATCTCGGGTCATCCCAACTCCGAGGCCGACGCTCTTACACACTTACACACTGCGCCACCTAGCCGCCCCTTTAGGGCAATTGGGGTTAAGTAACTTGCCCAAGGTTACACGGCTAGGTTTTTTTTTTGTTTGTTTGTGTGGATTAAGTGTCTGAGGCCGGATCCGAACTCAGGTCCTTCTGATTCCAGGGCCGGCACTCTATTCACTGCGCCACCTAGCCGCCCCTCATGAAGTTAACTATTTAAGAGCACATTTACCATACAAAGGGATGTACGGGAGTATTTACATTTAGTGATGTTGCTACCTTGATAGTCACATGCAGGAGGACATATTATTTGAAAGCATTAACATGGTACGTTGCTACCCATAATAGAAAATTGTAGAGCTGCTCACAATTCTTTTTCTTGCAGTAACAAATAGGGAGACATAAGGTATCATTAAAAGAATAAAGTAGTATTTAGCAAGAGTATTCATTTCCATAATATAGAATATTGGCAGTATTCAATAAGCAATTGCTGTTGCACACACACATACACACATTATTTTTTGCCCTATTTAAAATGATGCAGAAATGATGCTTAGTCCTTTCCCAGATACCAAAAAAGAATATGACATACACTATACACAATGTACAATACATAATGACTAAAGAAAACAACAATAACAACAAAACACACTTGAATTCATCTTAAACTAAACCAACATTTTTATGTTGTCAATGTCCTTTTTTGTTATTCACTTTCCTTTTAATTTCAATTATGTTCTCAATGTCTCCCAAATGCCTTGGTAATAGCTTTGAGCTTAGATAGAGGAAATTAAATCTCTAAAACCCTGAAGCTTTGACGTAGGAGATAAAGTATAACTACGCTTTAAATTTTTCTTTTTGCCAAGCATAGGTTACATTTAGTGATTTTTGCATCTGGATCCAGTGTTCTATCTTTATTCTTTCCTTTCAAAAAAATTTTTGGACCGGACCTGTGACATCTTTGGCGAAGTAAACACCTGGTAAGTAACTTCCCCTCCCAATACAAATTGGTAGCAAATTGGTGTTTTAGAGACATGTCTGGGTCAATAGGGGCAGCCAGGTGTCAGTGGATAGAGCACAGTGCCTGAAGTCATGAAGACTCATCGTTGTGAGTTCAAATCCAATCTCAGACTCTTACTAGCTGTGTGACCCTGAGCAAGCCACATAACCTTGTTTGCCTCCATTTCCTCATCTGGAAAATGAGAGGAAGAAGGAAATGGCAAATTATTCCAGTATCTTTGCCAGGAAAACCAAAAAAAAGGGACCACGAAGAGTCAGACACCACAGAAACGACTGGACAACAACTGATTCAATAAGTTGTGTGATTTCCCTAGGATCACACAGGCATTATATTGTATGAAGGGCAAAACTTGGAACCAGGCCTTCCTGACTTCCAGGACAACCCTTTAGCCATGCTGTCTCTCAGTCTTATCTTTGAACCCATCAATAGAAAAATCAAGCTCCAAATGTGACAACAAACAGTTAAATTTTCTGTGCTATCCTGAAAAATAAAATACAGGCACTGTACTTCAGACTCTATATTTCACTATGCTTTTTGTGCAGATTTTTAGCATATTTTCAAAATGAAATTTCAGTTTCAGACATATATTGCCACAGTGTTTGCATATATGTTATCAGAGATAATGATATTTTACATTCACATGGAGACTTTCATCCATGAGAACAATAATATGCTTATTTAATGTGAATTTATCACAGAATGAAAAAACAAATCTCAGAATTGGAGAGGTCTCTGGGATCTTCTAATCCGAACCACAGCCAAGCAGGTTTTGGTCCAATTATTGAAGACAACTAGGTGTTGAAGTAGATGGAGCACCTGGCCTGGGGTCAAACCTGAATTCAAATCTGGCCTCAGATACTAGCTGTGTGACCCTGGGCAAGTCACTTAACCCTGTTTGTCTCAGTTTTCTCATCTGTAAAATGAGCTGGGGAAGGAAATGGAAAACTACTCCAGTTATGTTTGCCAAGAAAACCCCAAATAGGGTCATGAAGAGATGTACATGACTGAACAACAGTTAAAGACCTCTCTCCAGTAGTAATCTAGTGAAAAATCCATTCCACTTTTGTACATCTCCAATTGTTGGGAGTATTTTCCAGCATCAAATCAAAGCCTGTTCCTCTATAACTTAAGCCTTTTACTCCTAGTTTTTTAATCAGTGGCCAAGCAAAATAATTGTAATCCTCTTCCACATGAAAGGTCTTTCAGATACCTGAAGACAATGATTATTCTTTTCTCTGGTTTAACCCTAATTTCTCAGTTAGGCCTTATAGGGCATGATTTTGTGAATTCTCAACGTTCCCATCACTTTCTTCTGTACATGCCACAGCTCACTGAAATGTGGTACTCTTGCTATGGTCTTTTTTTTTCTTTTCCTTTTTTTATTAGTTTGCAAAATTCACTTTTATAAGATTTTTGAGTTCCAAATTTTCTCCCTCCCACACTCCTCCCCCTCCCCAAGATAGTGTGCAATCTGATATAGATCATACTATGTACAATCACATTAATCATATTTCCACATCAGTCATGTTGTGAAAGAAGAAGAAAGAACAGGAAACCATGAGAAAGAACAAACAAAAAATAAACAAAAGGTGAAAAGAATATTCTAGCTGTGGTCTTACCAAGGAATGTTTCATACAGTATACTTTCCCTCTTCTTAGATATTAATAACATATTTTTAAAGTGCTTTAAGGCAAAAAAAAAACAAGTTCACTGACCTAAAATTAAGAGCACCTGCTAAGGTTTTGGTTTTTGTTTTTTGGAGGGGGGAAGGCAAGGCAATTGGGGTTAAGTGACTTGCCCAAGGTCACACAGCTAGTAAGTATGTCAAGTGTCTGAGGCCAAATTTGAACTCAAGTCCTCCTGGCTCCAGGGCCAGTGCTGTATTCACTGCACCACCTAGCTGTCCTCCCCCCAATGTTTTTCAAGGCATTTTTAAGAGGCAGTTAGGTAGTACACTGGGTAGACTGCTTCATGCAGAATAAAGAGATCTGAGTTCAAATCTAGCCTCAAACACTTCCTAGCTATGTAACTGTAGGCAAGTCTCTTAACCTCTGTTTGCCTCAGTTTCCTCAACTATAAAAAGTGGGTAATAATAGCATCAACCTCCCAGAATTGTTGGGAGGATCATTTGTAAAGCACTTAGCACAATGCCTGGCATTCTGTTGGTGCTGAATAAATGCTTGCTCCCTTTTCTATTTCATGTTTTTATTAATTCAAACTATGAGAGCATTAGCTTTCTTGGCTGTCACATTATATTTTCAATTCATACTGAGTTTTTTATCCACTAAAATTCCCAGCTCTATTTCAGATGAATTATTTGTTTTATAGTCAAGTCTGCTCCAGTCCAATAGTTGTACAACCAATTTGCTTGACCCAAGTTTAGCATTTTACATTTATACCGATAACATTCCATATTATTAGATTCAGCCCTTCATTCTGGCTTGTCACAATCTCTTGGGATTCTGACTGTCATCCAATGTGTTCGGTATCCTTCCCAGCTTTGTATCATCTGCAAATTTGATAGGAATGCCACCTCTATTTTCCTCCAAGTCATTGATAAGAAACATTGACAGCAATAAGCCTTACAACATTTCATATATCTGTGTCTTCAGAATTCATCAGACTTTAAAATAATGTCTTTTGTTTATATGTCACTTTTATGGGCTTGACATTTTTCATAATGGCAGTTTTCCAGAGGAGATTGAGGCACTGACCTAAGGTGATTTCCTCAAAGTTACAAATAAAATCAAGACCCTGATACTGTAAAGTCTTCCATTTACAACAGATTAATGTTTTCCTATAGATAGAATTGGTCCACATTGCAAATGGACAATGTACTCGGCCCAGAACTGAATAGAAGGAAGAGAGAGCTGGCTAGATTTCCTTTGGGAAATTATACAGTGCTTTTGATGATCCCAAACTCCTCCCTGAAAAAGGCCACTCTGTATAACAAATATTCATCTTTTGATGTTGTATTGCTGTAAATTATGAAATAAACTAGCATAGTCTCTGAAGGATTAAAATCGCAGGTCACCTAAAGGGAAATGGAGAGGTTCACGGTGGGAGTTGAATAGGAATAGGCTACAAACATGTTACTAACAATCAAATACTAAACGTGGCTTAAAAGGTATCACCGAAGTAACGTGTGAGTGGAAGAAGTGACCAAGTCACATCCTGGAAACAGGGAATAACAGATCCATGGCTTCAGTGCTCTGCCACTATCCATAGATTATCAAAGATCTTGAGGGAGGCTCCCTGGGGAGGATTTCCAAGAGGCACCTGAGATGACAAGTGACCAAGACATCCATGGGCTGGATGTATTTCCCACATTGATGAGACCACAAATCCATTGAAGCTTGAAAATATTTTTCTGGTGATTCTATGTGTCTATGAATCATGGAAAATGACATCATAAAAATATTTGGGCATTAACTTATCCACATACATAGAATATGTATATGAAGACATCTATGAAAAAATTTTAAATAAAGTACGTAATTGTTAAATCCTGCAAAAAAATAAATTAGCAGAATGAGCATTTATTAAGTGCCTATGATGTATCAGGTACTTCATAAATATCTCAGTTGATCCTCACAACAACCTTGGAAGGTTGGTATTATTTTTTTGTTTGCTTTTTTTTTTTGGAGGGGGGAAGACAGGTCAATTGGGGTTAAGTGACTTGCCCAAGGTCACACAGCTAGTAAATGTGTCAAGTATCTGAAGCCAGATTTGAACTCAGGTCCTCCTGACTCCAGGGCCAGGGCTCTATTCACAAGGCCACCTAGCTGCCCCCGGTTGGTATTATTGCTATCCCTATTTTATAAATGTGTAAACCAAGGTAAACATAAATTAAGAGTCTTGCCCACCATCACAGAGCTAGTGTTGGACATCAGACTTGAACTCCAGTCTCCTTGATTCCACTGGGCCACCTAGCTACCTCAATGAATTTATCAAACCAATATAGCAAAGATGGCAATACTACTGAAGTTAATTTATAGATTTAATGCAATGCCATGAAAAATGCCAAAGGCTGACTTCAAAAAGATTAAAGACAGTATTAACAAATTATTATAGAAGAAAAATATCATTATTGGGGAAAGGAGAAAGGAGAATTTGCATTTATAATAGCACTTTATATTATAGAGTAGTAATTGTCAAAAACTGTTTGGTAGTAGATAAAGAATAGGAAAAAAAATCAATGTAACAGACTATATGATACAGAAATGGCAAACAATAGAATACTATTCAGTAAATCCAAGATCATAACATTTGAAAAGGAACCATTATTGAATAAAAACTATTTAGAAAATTAAATGGTAACATTGCAAAAAAAATTAGGCTTAGATCCATATTTTACATTATACACTACAATAAATTCCAAGTGAATCATTGATATAAACATAAAATATAATAGAAATTTAAGAAAATAGAATTTTATACAATAACAATAGCTAACATTTTATATAGCAGCTTAAGGTTTGCAAAATCCTTTAGAAATATTATCTCACTTTATCCTTATGACACCCCTGGGAGATAGATGCCATTATTGTCCCCATTTTACAGATGAAGAAACTGAAGTAGACAAAAATTACATGACTTACCCAGGACCACACACCTATAGTAAATGTCTATGGACTAATTTGAATTCAGGTGTTCCTGACTTCAGGTTTAACACTTTATCTACTCTACCACCTTGGTGCCTACCACCTTAAAACAATTTTTAAATGACAATAAAATGTATCCAAAATTTTTTTAAATCAAGGGGGAAAACTTTGACACAAATATTTCTAATAAAAATCTGCCATTCACATCAAATGAAATCGGCACAGATGTACAAGAACAAGATCCGTTCTCCAAAAGTCATCAAAGGCTATGTTTAAACAGATATTTTGTTTGTTTGTTTGTTTTCAATAACCAGCTGAAAACTCAATTCAATGCTGGCAGGGTTTTGTAGAAATGGGTACACTCATTCATTGTGAGTGGAATTGCAAACTTATAGAAACTTTTTGCAACACAATCTGGTAGTCCAAATTAAAGTTTGAAAAATAATTAAGCCTAATCATTCCATTGTTGGTAATATCCTCTATGAGCATTATTTAAAAAAAACTATTTAAAGATTTATATATAAATATTATTTGTAATTTTTTTAAAGTACTGGAAATAACTTAAATTTCCTAAAGTTGGAGAATGGTTAAACGAATTGTCATGCATTATTGTGAAGAAATACTACAATGCAGTTGAGATAGACAAAGATGAGGAAAATAAAGAAAAAAGTAAAACAGGAAGAACTAGACACCATTATTGCTAAGTGAGATCATGGAAGGAAGGAGAGAAATAAGGATTCATTTAACATTCAAACTCAGGTATCCCTGATTCCTAGCCTACTGCTCTATGGAGCATCACTGAAGAATAAGTTTAAGGAGCATGTACTTTAGCCATATAAGTATGACCATTTCTAAATTAATGCTAAAGAAACATAGCCAAATATTTTATTATACTTATTTCCTTTTGAGAGTCAGCAAAGTGCTGTATGTGTTTAAATCGTGTACAAAAATGTGCCTTGTTATCCAAGTGCCTTGGATAACAATCAATCTCTATTCTCTGTCCAAACATAACCCAAAAGAGATTGATTATTCATTTTAGGATCACCCCTGCTTTTCTCCAATAGGAACTTCTTTTCAGTGTATACAGTAATAGAGCAGTAACACAGTTGGTGCCTAGAACATCCCAGGAGACAGACTTGGCAGAAGAGCTGTACTTCCCTGTGGGTGTGTGTAATATAACTGCTGATGAGGCAGCTGGACCCACAGAACCCTACATCAATATTCAAACATGCTACTGTGAGCCCACAAGCAATTTTTCTCCAGCTCACAGAGGCATGAATGGTCTGATGCCAGAAAGGACTTGTGGAAGATGGTTTCAAAGTTTGACACTGGGAATGGTAGTCAAAAAATGGTGCTATTAAAAAAAGTCTTTGTCAAAATATTAAATGGTCCTTCTTCCTAGCCTTTTAGCCATGGACATAGGTTTCCACTCAATGTTGATTATGTTTGGGATCTAAGCATCCAAGGAATCAGGGGACTATAGAGAGAATGGCTATATCACCACGAGGTGGCGCTGTGGAGCAAAGTCAGCTGCACTTTGTCTTTCCCCTTATTATCCCTATAACACCATAACTCCTAAAGGCCTATCTTCTATTCCTATACTGCCTCCTCCATTGGGGGCTAGAGTTTTGCCTGAGAACCCCTGAAGTCTGAGCAGCCACCCTCTGGTTGAACAATGAGCTAAATATCTAGCCACATGGTCCAAGCAGATTTCTTTCTTTGCTCTCTTAAGAATCTTAGAAATACAAGTTATTATTTGAAATAGCATATAGAAGGATATAAAAGTCTGATCACTAGTACAGGGTTTGGTCCCCAACCTGCTGTTGTTTTTAATTCGTTGTATCCCCCTAGTTACTATCTTCCTCCATTTTCATGTAACCACTGACAAAATGTTTTTGTTTTTGTTTTAGTTTTTTGTTTTTTTTTTGCACAAGACTCTCCTCGTTGGTGAAGACTGATAATTCAATGCTTTCTGCCTATGTGAAGAGTAGAGTTAGTGAGAGCTAGAGAAAAGAGCCATTCTGGTCTCACAGTCAACTCTTCCCTTCACACATGCACTGAGTAATCAATCTCCACCAATGAAGAAAGTCTTATGTAAATGACCCTTATACAAATAGGCAACATCCTTTAATTTCTCTCAGTCTCAGTATTCTTATTCAGCAAAATGAAGATAATATCAGCACCAATTTTACAGAATTGTGAGAATCAAATGAGTTACTAGAGGTTAAGTGCTTTGCAAAGCCTAAAGCCTATATAAATACTAGTTATTATCAGCTATCCCTCCTAACTTTGTGCCATCTGCAAGTCTGAGAAGGTTCTATTATTTTGACACTAGTTCAGTATCCTTTCAATCAGAAAGACTTTGAGTTAAGACTCTGCAGTGGTCTCTTGTTAAAATTCAAATGCACCTAATATAGGTAATACTTTAAGCTTTGTGCAGATGATTGATTCCTAGCTGAGAGAAAGGATACTAGGCTAATTCATCAAGCATTCATTTAGCACCTGCTATGCTTGGTACAGAGGAAGGGTGCAAAGATAAATAAGGCAAGATCCCTCTCTCCAATAGATTGGTGTAGTGTTCCCAGAAGATATGAAAGGAAGGGCAAGAGTGGACTCTAATAGATTACTGAATCTGTTTGTATCTTCAAATTAGAAAAAGAAAAGGGACATCAACCAGGCCAGGACTACTAATCTTTGACATGCAGCCTTCAAGAGTTTACAGAAACTTGCCACCAACTTCTAACTTAAGCACTAGGTCTAGAGCTGCAGTGATAACTGTTAACTGAGCCTTCAGTAGTTGAGTGCCTGTGAGGAAGCGCCCTGGGGCAGGCATAGCTGTCTGAAATAGAGGCTACATTTTGGGAGCAGACTTAGAATTTAACCTTAAGCCAAAGACAATGGAGCAATGGAGAAAGTGTCCTGCCTGGAGTCAAGAAGACTAATCTTTCTGAGTTCAAATTTGGCCTCAGACACTGGCTAGCTGTGTGACCCCAAGCAAGTCTTTTCACCCTGACAGCCTCAGTTTCCTCCTCTGTAAAATGAGCTGAAGAAGTAGATGGCAAACCACATCTTTACCAATAAAACCTCAAATGGGGTCAAACAAAATGACTGAACAACAACAACAAAGCCAATTGATATCCAACTGCTATTTAAATTAGATTGATTGGGGGTGGGGGGAGTAGAGTCAAGATGGCACAGGACTTCCATGCAGCTCTGGCTTCCACTTCCTCCAATTCATGTAAAAATGACTCTAAACAAACTTTGGAGCTTCAGAAACCACAAAATGACAGAGAGAAACAAACCCCCTGCTGAGGACAGCTGGCAGCCTGGCAGGGAGCGACAAGCACAGCTCTTTGGCAGCCGAGCCCAGCCCCACACAAGCCTGAGGTTTTAGCTGGACAATTAGCAATGTCGTCCAGGCAGAGGGACTTCAGATCACCAGCAGCTGTGGCAGTTTCCAGAATTATGAACACATAGATGCTAAGAAAAAGTGAGAGGTCAGTGCAGTGTGGACTTTGGGACCTAGGAGTTTGGGAGTGCAGTCTGACCTTTGCCCCCTGGAGGGAGAAGCCTCTGAGGTGTGGCAGCCATCCAGACACTGTCACGTGGCTGCTTCAGAGCTCCTGGCCTGCAGATTGCAGGGGGACCAAGCAACCAGTCTGAGGGGTAATCAAAATTTCTTTAACTTTCTTGGATCTGGATTGTGGTCTAGGGTGGGGTCCTAGGGTGTGCAACCAGTGTGCCAGAGCATGTGAAGGCTCAAAAAAAAAACAAAAACCAGTGATTTAGGACAAAGCTCTCCCCTTTGGTAGCAGAGTCCTACTGTGGCAAAAAAAACTCAAAAGTCAAGTAATTGAGTAGCAACATGAGCAAGCAAAGGAAACAAAGCAAGCAGAGCAATCAAACTTTAAACTCCTATTTTGGGGATAAAAAAGATCGAAGCATGGAACAGGAGGAAGACAGCAAAGTCAGAACTCCTGCACCAAAAGCTTCTAAGAAAAATATGAGCTGGTTACAGGCCACAGGGGACCTTAAAAAGGATTTTGAAAACAAAATAAGAGAAGTGGAGGAAAAATTGGGAAGAGAAATAAGAAAGATACAAGAAAATTATGCGGGGTGGCTGGGTGGCGCAGTGAGTAGAGCGTCGGCCCTGGAGTCAGAGGGACCTGAGTTCAGATCCGGCCTCAGACACTTACCATACACACAAACAAAAAAACCTAGCCATATGACCTTGGGCAAGTTACTTAACCCCAATTGCCCTATAAAGAGCAAAAAAAAAAAAAGAAAATTATGCAATGAGAACCAACAACCTGACTGAAGAAAATAACACCTTAAAAATAGACTAACTCAAATGGCAAAAGAGGCTTAAAAAGGCAACAAGGAGAAGAACACCTTAAAAAGCCAAATTTGCCAGATGGTAAAAGAATCTCAAAAGCTCACTGAAGAGAATCATTCCCTCAAAATTAGACTGGAGCAAATAGAAGCTAGTGACTTTATGAGAAATCAAGATACTATTAGATAGATCTAAACAAATGAAAAATAGAAGACGATGTGAAATATCTCATTGGAAAAACCACTGACCTGGAAAATAGATCCAGGAGAGATAATTTAAAAATTATTGGACTACCTGAAAGCCATGATCAAAAAAAAGAACCTAGAAATCATCCTTCAAGAAATTCTCAAGGAAAATTACCCTGATGTTTTAGAACCAGAGGGCAAAATAGAGGTTGAAAGAATCCACCAATCACTTCCTGAAAAAGATCCCAAAAAGAAAACCCCTAGGAATATTAAAGCCAGGTTCCAGAATTCCCAGATCAAGAAGAAAATATTACAAGCAGCCAGGAAGAAACAATTTGAATATTGTGGAAACACAATCAGGATAACACAGGATCTGGCAGCTTCTACACTGAGGGATCAAAGGGCTTGGAATATGATATTCCAGAGGTCAAAGGAGCTTGGATTAAAACCAAGAATCACCTACCCAGCAAAACTGAGTATCATGTTTCAAGGGAAAATATGGTCATTCAGTGGAATAGAGGACTTTCAAGCATTCTTGATGAAAAAAACCAGAGTTGAATAGAAAATTTGACATTCAGATACAAGAAGCAAGAGAAGCATGAGAAGGTAAACAGGGAAAAAAATCATAAGGAACTTATCAAAGTTGAACTATTTACATTCATACATGGAAAAATGAAAATTGTAACTGATGAAACTTTTCTCAGTATGAGAATAGTTGAAGGGAATAGAAATGTGAATATACATGTATATATGTATATGTTTACATACATACATACATATGTCTATAAAGGAGGGTATATGAGCATATGAATACATATGCGAGTGTATATATATATATGTACACATATACATAGATAGAGGGCACAGGACCAATTTAATGGGAAGGGATGATACTTAAGACATGAAATTAAGAGGTGAGAGAGGAATATAATGAGAGGAGATGGAGAGAGACAGAAAGGGGTAAACTCTTTCATATAGAAGAGGCAAGAGAAAATGGTTATAATGGAGGGGAAGAACAGGAAGGCAAAAGGGAATGAATCAACCTTATTCTCATTGAATTTGGCTTAGGGAAGGAATGACATACACACTAAATAGGGTATCTCACCCTACAAGAGAGCAGGGGGGAAGGGGATTAGAGAGGTGATGGTGGAGGGGAGGGCAAGTTGAGGGGAGGGAAGTTGGAAGCACCCACTTTTGAAAAGGGACAGGATCAAAGTAGAGAATAGAAGAAGTGGAAGGTGGGATAGGATGGAGGGAAATATAGTCAGTCTTTTACAATATATCCACCATGGAAATGTTTTGCGTAGCTGCCCATGTACAACCTATATTGAACTGCTTATCTTCCCAGTAAGGGTGGGTGACAAAGGAGGAAGGGAATGAATCTGGAATTCAAAGTTTTAAAATCAAATGTTAAAATATATATATGCTATTACTAATATTATTTACATGTAACTGGGAAATAAGATATACAGGCATTGGGGCATAGAGATCCACCATGTTCTACTCAAAAGTTGGAGGCAGGATGGGGAAAGGTATGGGAGAGAGCAGATTGGGGGAGGGGATATCCAGGGTGATAGCTGTTTTGGGGTGGTGGGTAGGGGAAAAACAGGGAGAAAATATGTAACTGAAAATCTTGTGGAAATGAATGATATAAACTCAAAGTTAATAAGCATTTGATAAAGAAAAAAATTAGATTGATTGCTTATCAATGTTCATTGTTCAGTCAGTAAGCATGGAGTACTCACTATGTGTCAAGTACTACTTTGCAGTAGGGCTGCAAAGACAAAAAGGAAACAGTTTGTCCTGTCAAAGAGTTGACCTATCTATCAATCTCCTGAACCTCAAAGGAAGGCTAAGTATTAAGGAATTCTGAAGTCAGTCAACAAGAATTTATTAAGTGATTACTATAGGCCATGCATTGTACTAAATATAGATAAAAAGAAAGGCAAAAACAATTGCTGCCCCTTCCTACATACAACACATAAAGAAATAGATCCATACAAGATGAAAGGTAATCTCAGAGGTTCTAGTGGCTAGAAGATAGTGAAGTACCAGGAGGTACAAAAGAACAAATGTGAGCAGCTTCCTCCTCAAATTGAAGCTTCTCTAGGTGAAGAATTCTACTGTTTTTTCATCATTTTATCTCCAGGCCCTAGAACCCTTGGATATAGTGGGCACAAAATAAATGTCTTGAGTTAAACTGAAAGCATTCTCTCCATTTACATCATGTTTATCAGCCATCAGATGTTACTATGCAGATGCTCTAGCCAAGATTTATTCCCTATAAATTGGCACTAAATGCCCCAAGAGAAGTTGTTAGAGGGATTTGCAGCACAGCAGTGGTTTCTCAAATGTAAATATCAATGCCTGTTCCCCCCCTGTTCTTATGGATGGAGGCATCTCTTTTTCTTGTAACTGTTCTATGTCATCATCTTCAATCATGCTGCCAACAGTTCTTAAAATATCATTTATGAAGGTGAAATTCTTTTTTTTTGTTGAGAAATAAAGAAGGAACTGCTGAAATAAGCATTTGCCATTTTATTGGCCTGGTGTGAATAATTGGCCATTTAGAACATTTTGGAACAATGTTTTCTCAATTTATTATTGATTATTTGCTATTTGTAAGACTTTTATATGAAAGGCAGTCATGAAAAAGCTTTTTATCTTTATAGTAAAAGATGGTCTCTATGTGTACATTCATATGTCTAACTAATGCATAGCTTGCTCTAAATATAATGAATGAGTAGTAGCAATGCATTATAGATTGAGCTAAACCTATATAAATATAGAATGTATACGTATTCTCCCATGTTAACTACTAAAATGGTTTCTAGCAATTTTTCCTATAAGAGTTATTTCTTATACTTGTCAAATGTTGTATGAGAGTTCATGCATGGGTAAGTTAACTTAACTCAGTAATCTAAGATAGCTTGACAAAGAGAAAAGAACGTTGGTCTTGTAATCAGAAAACCTGAGTGGTAATCCTCATTCTGTCACTTATTAGCTATGTGACTAGACAAGAAACCTAACCTCTCTGAGACTAAGTTTACTCATCTCTGAAATGGTGTTCATTGGATCGTAGACCTAGGGGTGGAAGCAACTTCAAATGTCTTTTAGTCTAATCTTTTCATCTTGCAGATGAAGAAATTCTCTGTTCCTCCCATATGACACTCCATCTCCCATGCCTGGAATTCTCTCCTTCCTCATGTCTACCTCTAAGATTCCTGGCTTCCTTCAAGACTCAGTTCAAACCCCACATTCTGCAAGAGGCTTCCCTGGTCCCACCAGCCTCTACCTCCTTCCCCTCTAAGATTACCATCAACTCTGGATGCATCTCATATGTACTTAGTTATCTAAGTGTTGGCTTCTTCAGAGTAAGAACTGGCTTTGGACTTTCTCAGAATCTCCAGCACAAGTGGGCACATAGTTAGCCTTTAAAAAATGCTTGCTGAACTGGAAAATAAAATATACAGGCAGTGGGGTATAGAAATCTATCTTGCCCTACAGGAAAATAGGAGAGAAGGAGATAAGAGAAAGGGGGAGTGGTGATAGAAGGAAGGGCAGATTGGAGGAAGGAATAATCAGAATGTATACTGTCTTGGGGTGGGGGGAGGGGAAAGATGGGGAGAAAATTTGGAACTCAATATCTTGTGAAAGTGAATGCCAAAAACTAAAAACAAATTAGTTAATTAAGAAATATAGGGGGCAGCCAGGTGGTATAGTGAATAGAGCACCAGCCCTGGAGTCAGGAGGACCTGGTTTCAAATCCAACCTCAGACTCTTAACACTAGCTGTGGGACCTTGGGCAAGTCACTTAACCCCCATTTCCCTGCCTTCCCCCATCAAAAGAAAAGAAAAAGAAAGAAATATAGACAACTTTTTAAAAAATGCTTGCAGGGGGCAGCTAGGTGGCGCAGTGAATAGAGCACTGAGCCTGGATCCAGGAGGACCTGAGTTCAAATCTGGCCTCAAGACACTTAACACACACACACAAAACAAACTAGCCATGTGACCTTGGGCAAGTCATTTAATTCCAATTGTCCTACCTTCCCCTCTCGAAAGGCAAAAAACAAAACAAAACAAAACAAAACAAAAAAATGCTTGCTGACTGACTGACTGAGGCCCATGGAATAGTTAGTGTTAGAGGCAGAATCTAGGACCCAACTACTGTATGGCACTGCTACCTGACTTATATTATTCACTTCAAAGGGCTATTATGAGGCTCATATATGGAAAGTACTTAGCAAAACTTCAAGTGCTATGGAGATATCAATACATCAGTGATATGAGATTGCAGTTGTGTGTGTGAACTGGGAGAGATCACCAACTACTACAACTTAGTAGATAAAGTCTTAATGTTAAGCTACTTCATGGTGCAGTGGATAAAACACCAGCCTGGAGAAATCGGGCCTCAGACATTTACTAGCTGTATGACTCTGGGCAAGTTATTTAACCTCTGTTTGACTCCATTTTCTCATTAGTAAAATGGGAATTAAAATTAGCACCTACCTCCCAGTGTTGCTGCAATGATAAAATGAGATAATATTTGTAAAATATTTTGCAGAATTTAAAGTGTGATATAAATGCTAGATATTATTATGTTAAAGCATGGAAATATGAGTATAATTTTCTGTGTAAAGTGCTTTCTTTGCCACCCAGAAGGGCTACATTTATGTCTCTGTTCCTGCACCTTATTTATACTGCATGGATTAAATCAGCTAAGATGTAAAAGAGTCAGGGGAAAGAGGGCGGGGAGGAAACAAACATAACATTTTAGAGCTAGAAAATACTTCAAGTCCTTCATTTATACTACCTACCTGTTATTGAGAGGAAATCATTTTGTATACCATAAAGTGCTATGCAAATGAAAATAATTACTATTTCAGACTTGAAGAAGCTGAAACCCAGAATGGGTGAGTGACCTGCCCATGGTCATGCAGGTAGTAAACATGAAATTTAGAATTTGAACCCACATTTTTGACTCCATGTTATTGTGAAGCTATACACAAATGGAGAAGGGTACCTAGGTGGCACAACAGATGGAGTCATGGGCCTGGAGTCAGGAAGATTCATCTTCCTGAGTTCAAATCTCAGCAAGTCACTTCACACTGTTTGCCTCAGTTTCCTCATCTGTAAAATGAGCTGGAGAAGGAAATGACAAACCACTCCAGTATGTTTGCCAAGAAAATTCCAAATGGAATCATAAAGAGTTGGATGTGATTGAAACTGCTGAGCAAATACAGAAATAGGAGATGTTTATAATTTTGAGAGGTGGCATAATATAATGGAAAGAGCAATGGATCAGGAGTTGAGAACCCTGCATTCAAATTGTGACACTAGTTTTTTAACAATAGGCATGTTAATTCACCTCTCTGGTCCTCATTTACCTTATCTGTATATTGGGGAAAATAATTCTACTACACTGAGGTAGATTAGTGGGTTTCAATAAGTTTCTTTTTTTTAAACAAATGCTTTATTAATTTCTGGCTTACATCATTCATTTTTGCCAGATTTTGAGTTACAATTTTTCCCCTACCCACCACCCCAGAATAGCAGTCCCACAAAATATCCCCTCATCCAATCTGCTCTCTCCTATATTTCTCCCATAGCCCCTTCGACTTTACCATTAGGGTGAGGTGAGTCTCTGTGCCCCAATGCCTAAATATCTTATCTCCCAGTTAAATGCAAAATAGTATTAATAATAGTATTTATATATATTTGAAACATTTTATTTTGAAACCTCAAATTTCAGATCCATTCCCTTCCTCCCTTGTCACCCATTCCCTCTGGGAAGATAAGCAATTCAGTAAGTGTTGTACATGTATAGCTATGCAAAACATTACCATAGTAGATATATTGTAAAAGGCTGCTTATAATTCCCTCCCACCCATCCCACCCCCCACCTGGTCCATTCCCTACTTTGATCCTGTCCCTCTTCGAAAGTGGGTACTTCCAACCTCCCCTCCCCCCAGAATGCCCTCCCCTCCATCATCCCCTCTCTCATCCCCCTTCCCCCTACTCTCCAGCAGGGTGAGATATCCCATTTAGTATGTATGTCATTCTCTCCCTGAGCCAGATTCAATGAGAATATGGTTTTGCCTTTTTGCCTTCCTATTCTTCCCCTCCCCTGCAGCCACTTCTCCTTGCTTTTTCTACATGAGATAGTTTACCCTACCCTGTCTGTCCCCATCTCCTCTTGCCATTTTCCTCTCTCACCTCATAAATTCACCCCTTAAGTATCATCCCATCCCAACAAATTCAACCTGTGCCCTCTATCCATGAATAACTGTAGACATATATATACACATTCACATATGTATTCATGTGACCATATACCCTTCTTCCATTATTTTCATACTGAGAAAGGTTTCATCAGTCACAGTTATTGTTTTTCCATGTAGGAATGTAAATAGTTCAACTTTGATAAGTTCCTTTTGATTTCTTTTCCCTGATTACCTTCTCAAGCATCTCTTCTTGTGTCTGGATGTCAAATTTTCTATTCAACTCTGGTTTTTTCCGCAAGAATGCTTGAAAGTCCTCTATTCCACTGAATGACAATATTTTCCTCTGAAACAAAATACTCAGTTTTGCTGGGTAGGTGACCCTTGGCTTCAATCCCAGATCTTTTGCCCTCTGGAATATCATATTCCATGCCCTTCAATCCCTCAGTGTAGAAGCTGCCAGGTCCTGTGTTATTCTGATTGTGTTTCCACAATACTGAAGTTATTTCTTCCTGGCTGCCTGTAGCATTTTCTCCTTGATCTGGGAGTTCTGGAACCTGGCTATAATATTCCTGGGAGTTTTCTTTTTGGGATCTTTTTCAGGAGGTGATCGGTGGATTCTTACAACCTCTATTTCCCCCTCTGGGTCTAAAACACCAGGGCAATTTTCCTTGAGAATTTCTTGAAGGGTGATTTCTAGGTTCTTTCTTTGATCATGGCTTTCAGGTAGTCCAATAATTTTCAAATTATCTCTCCTGGATCTATTTTCCAGGTCAGTGGTTTTTCCCATGAGATATTTCACATTTGTTTGGATCTGTTTAACAGCATCTTCATTTCTCATAAAGTCATTAGC
>WOXC01006758.1:0-17067 GCA_011680675.1 Gymnobelideus leadbeateri
ATAGCCTTTTGAAGGAGTCCAGCTACAAATGGCAGAAGAGGTATGGAATGGTAGTTAGCAGGGATGGAAGGATAAACTGAGGGTTTTTCGGGGTGGAAAAAACATAGGCATGTTTGTAGGCAGTAGGGAAGGAGATAGAAAAAGATTAGAAATAAGTGAAAGAGTGAGAATGACAGAGAGTTCAATCTACTGGAGGAGACGGAATGGAATGGGAGAACTTCAACAAGTAGAGGGGTTAGCTTTGGCAATGAGCAGGGTTACTTCTTCATATGAGACAGGGGTGAAAATGGAGATAGTGGTGGGATGTATCTGAGAGATAGGAGATGAGGAAGAGGGGAAGAGAGGGAGATCATGGTGAATGGCCCAGTTGAAATCGTGTAACATAAATTTGTAGTGGGTCCAGTAAGAACAATTATGTGATTTTTCTCTATCTTTGTTCAGCAGTACATATGGAATAGTGATCCAAAGCTATGGCTTGTTTGGAATTATTGGTAATATGATAAACAGGCTAGAAATTCAAGAGAGGACAGAAGTGTAGAGTTGAATTGGTTCACCAGGGATCAAGATGGGTAAAAAGGACAAAGGGGCTAGGGCAGAGCAGATGTTCTGGAAGAGAATTCAAAGAATTGAAGGTCATAATTTGGAAAAAGAGTAGTATTTTGTAACAAAAGTCAGAGGGATAGATGAGGTCAATAGATCATATTCAGAAGCGCCTTTAGTCTATTCTGCATGAGGGGAAATTCATTGAAATATTCAAGTTGAGACTGGACAATTTTCAATTATGGATGTGGGAGAAGGGATGCCTACATTAAGCAGAAGGATAGATTTAATGACTTCCAAAATCCCTGTCAACTCAGATTCTAGAGTTATGAGTAAATTGGAGCTAACCAAGGCAAATCTCTGCCCTTTGAAGGATAATTGGTATAATCTTATAAAGTTCAGTTTTGGACATGTTGAATTGATGATGTCTGTAGGACATCTAGTTTGATATATCTGAGAGGCAGCTGGAGTGGCCAGATTGGAGGTCAGCAGATAGACTGGAGCAAGAGAGGTAGATTTGACAATGATCAGCCTAGAGATGGTAATTAAATCCATGGAACTGAAGAAATCCACAAGTAAAGTAGTATTGAGGGAGTAGCAAAGAGGATCCTGTGCCAGTAAATGTTTAGTAATCTGCTGGGGAGTAAGTTGGGTGAGGAGAAATTTACATACTACAAACTTTAAACTTAATCCATCACTGTCTTAAGTTTAGACAATCAACAAAAGAATAAATCAAGGCCCAATTTACAAAGCATTTGCTGATTTCTAAAGTGTAAATGCTCACACCAAAAATTTAACAATCAGCTCTGTATAAAAATAAACTGATTCCAGTCCATTGTTGATTCACATTTTACTCCTCTGCATGTCCTACCTGCCATCCCAAATATAAGCTATTCTATCGCTTGCCTCTGTATACAACTAGATAGGGCCCTGGATAAATCGCTGGGCCTTGGTTTGAGCTAGCTTCAGCACACCCAACTAGCTCTTGGTGACAGGATCAATGGAAGGGCACCAATAAATGGACCATGAAAGGAGTGCATAGCACAAAGGAAAGAGCTTAGGTTCTAGAGTCAGAGAACCAAGGATCAAATCTCACCTCTGACATTTAAAGCCTTAGTGACTTTGGACAGGTCACTTAACCTCACTGGGTCTCCAGTGCTTAGTACAGGCCTAGTACATAGTAGGTATTTGATAAATGTTTATTGATTGATTGTTTCTTCGTCCATAACAAGAAGCGAGTCTCTTCCAGCTCTATAGCAATGATCCTATTACCTGGCCTAACCCAGTATAGCCTTTTTCATGTTCAAGAGCTGATTCTCAGTATGTTAAAAAGACTTTTAATCATTGCTTAGTGCAACAAGAAGCAAATCACTTTTCAAGGGCAGTTGATAATGACGACAAATGCCATATGAGTCAGCATGGCTACTTTGGAGAAGCAAGGAAGCAGGTGGGGCTAGAATTTGTTGGGAAGAACTGGGCTTATTACATAATGTGGCCTATTACAATAAATGCCGGCTTCCATTTCCTTAAATTACAAGGATTCAAAGGAGCATTTGTGGAAGCCTGAATTTAGTATTCAGTTATATTTCAAGTTGGTATATTTGGATCCTTTACTAGACATGTGCTGAAGGCTGCTACCAATCCAAAAATTTGTCAAAAAGAATAATAAAGAATATGAATATTTTCAAGAAACTTCTAGGATTAGCAAGTGCTGAAGTTCAAAACATCTGTTCTCCAAAAGCCCCTCTTCATTTTCATGCTCTGAATGGACAAAGGAGGTTTTCTTTTTTTTTAAATTAGATTGTCAAAATTGTATTTAACAATAAGCAACAGTAACTGAACGAAGTACAACAAGTTGGCCAATTTCATCATAATCACATATTTTCTCATTCGTTAATTACATTCTTAATATTCATGGCATATAGGGGCGGCTAGGTGGCGCAGTGAGTTGGGATGACCTGAGATCGAATCCGGCCTCAGAAAATGAGCACCCACACATAAATAATGACTAGTTGTGTAACCTTGAGCAAGTAACCCCAATTGCTTTAAAAAAATATTCATGGCATATGTCATATATGTATATCTATATCTATCTATCTATCTATCTATCTATCTATCTATCTATCTATCTATCTATATCATAGTTATGCATGTATATATGTATAAGTGTATGTATGCCTCATGTTATTTTACTTTTTATAGTTATTTCAGTGTTTCACGTAAAACATCTTAACTTTACTTGTTTGAAAAGGACAGCAGTACTTCACTGAATCTTATTCATGTTATGCTTCCCATTTCCAGATGGCTCTTTTGTTATTTGACCAGACCTGACTACCAAGTTCTTTGTTTGGTTTAAAAGTCTCATATTCCTCCTCTCAATGTCAACCCAATGCCTTATTGGGTATGTCAGTCATTTTGATTATGGGCTTAGTGAGCTGGAAGGATTCTTTTGGGGGGAGGAGAATAACATCATTAATAAATCATGTTTAAAAACATTAGATTTAAGTATATACTACAATATGTAAATGTTACTTTTTGCAGCTTTGATCTCCCCCCAAGACAAAAAATAACCTTTAGGACAATGTTCCATATAACTATGTAAATCACTCTTTTCTCCTACCCCGCAATATAGTTGTCCCTTCGTCTTTTCTCACTAGATGTCACCTCAAAGCATGGACAGGTTTCTCTGAATTCTTCAGACGAATATAAATTAGTTTATTGGTTTCTGGGACAAAATTATTTGCTATTATCAGGTCATAGAATATCAGGTTCACAACCAAGTTGAGTCACCCAAATAATTGAAAGTTCTGATGAAATAATATCTTAATTATGATCTTTGTATTTTTTAATGATCCAGGTTGCTCTTGGACTCCTCCATGCTCATGCTACTCATATTCTCTGGCCTCCAGCACGCTGGCAAAGGTTGGAATCCATTCTCCCTCCAGAACGGGGACCAGTACCAAGTAAAGAGATGTAACCTGCTTGGATCTACATGGCCTGCTTGAATTACAAGGACAACAATATTTTAAAATGGAGGGGAGAAAGAAAGGAAGGGAAAGGGTAAAGGGAAATGTGGGGGACCCAAAAAACCTTAAATTAGATGAAGCCACCAAGCATTCATATTTCAGCACGTGATTTCACAATAGACAAAAGTTTTTAAAAATCACCCAGAGTAGTGTCAAACACCCCTCTTGTTCATACCAAAAATTAAAACAAAATGAACATAAATAAGTACAGACCATTGTGTGTATTCTGATAATATAGCATTATAAAAGGAATGATTTGTTTGCTAAATTCATTCATTTTTGTTTCTTAATCTGATGATTTTGTGGGGTTTGGTTTGTGCTTTGCTTGCTGAAAGATCCTGAACTAACATTCAGCTCGATGAAGGCATATTAATTAAATGGTAATTCCTTTACATTTTGACTAGATAATATAAAGAAACATTGACATTAACATATACACATTAATACAACATTGTGATTGCATTGTCAACATTTATTGCCTAAAAAGATCATGGTGAATTGTAATAAAAATAAAATAAAGTGTGCTTCTTCCATTCTTGGTGTTTCCATCATTTCAGTATTTTCATAGTTACCAGAGTTGTATGTTCAACTATTACACAGAAACAGGTTGTTTGATTCATAGGTGAGTAATTAAGTAATGGAGAAGCAATTTTCCCAATATTCCAATATAACTTTACTCTTTATTAATCCTAAACTTCTTAGTAATCTCATCCTTGTAGTCCTTAATGAATTACCCATTAATTAGCATTAACTCATGCTGTCAACAAATCTGTCAGAGGAAGCCATAAATCCATAGCAGTAAGGGACCTTAAAGACCCGTTAGCCTAGAGATCCTAATTGCTTCTGAAGAAACTGAGGATCAGAGGTAAAGTGACATGTCCAACATCACATAAGTATTAAATAACAATGGAAAATCTGAGCCCAGATTGTCAAACTCTAAAACCAGTGCTCTCTCCATTAAACTACAATGGCACCTCTGCTTTTAAGTTTTGGCAAGAATAGGGAAAAGGTGTGATGAGTCTTTCAGTGTTGGTGATAACTTAGTGTAATGCAAAGAGTAACTTATCATGAAGTCAGAAGTTCTTTATTCAACTGTTTTGCTATTCAGTACAACTCTAACCTGAGGCAAGTCAATTATCTTATCTGGGCCTTCTTTTCCTAAACTATAAAATAGGAGGGTTAGATAAGATGATTTCTAAGTTCCTTCCATCACCTAAATTGATAATTTGATGGTTCTAATTACAGTGCTTTTTCTACCAGAATTATACTTATTTCTTAGTATAATTCTAATCAGCAAATAAAATGGACACTTGCTTCACTATATTGTTTTTGTGGTTTGATATTTTTTAAGACAAAGGATTTTATCCCAATATGAAGATCATGTTTTGAAGGCTCCCTCTGACCAGAATGTATGCTAATGTATCAAAAGAGTATAGTAATTTTTTTTCAAGCCAATATATCATCTAGCTATAGACAGTATTTCAGAGATCTGTAATATTCATCATTGTTTATGCCAGTAGTTAAGAATGCAACACTCCCTAAAACTTAGCAGATTTTTTTTTTGTTAACTTATCCAGCTGAAAAATTTTATGTTAATATATTTTGGAGGGGGGAAGGCATGGCAATTGGGGTTAAGTGACTTGCCCAAGGTCACACAACTAATAAGTGTCAAGTGTCCGAGGCCTGATTTGAACTCAGGTACTCCTGACTCCAGGACCAGGGCTCAATTCACTGTGCCACCTAGCTACCCCTCCTGATTTTTTTTAAACCTACATGCTTTAGAGAATGTGGCCCTGAAACTTAGAGAGACAAAGACTATCCATAGAGTTTTGGGTAGCATTGCCATACAGGTGAAACACGTGATAATCCAGGCTATCAGATTTGATTAGCTTGCCAAAATAACAGTGTAAAGGGCCTTGGGGACCATCCTTTTATAACACTGGAGGGAAAAAGAGGAGCCTATAAAGATGAACCATGAAAGCATGATTTCATAAAAGTCTAGGGAGATTCAAGGGGAAAAAAGTAGTGGACAATATAAAATCCATATCCAAGTTAATAGGACAAAGACTGAGAGGAAGCCATTGGATTTGGTAATATATATATATATATATATATATATATATATATCCTTGAGAGAGCCATTTTGTTAAGAGGTAGGCAAAGAACCTATATTATAAGAATGTGGTAAATGTGGTTCGAACCACATTACATAAATGACTGAAAGTTTAGAGAACTATTGTAAGGGATTCTTGATGATGGAACAAAGGCAAAAAAAAAACACTGATGAATTTTAAAAATAACTGGTCACACAATAAACATTTGCCAAGTGCTTATTAAATATCATGCAATTAACTAAATGTTGAGGATGTGAAGGAAGGAGAAAATTCTAGAATAAGAGTTATTAACCTGTTCAGAAACTTGTTTTAAAAATATTTTGGGGGTGGCTAGGTGGTGCAGTGAGTAGAACACTGGCCCTGGAGTCAGAAGGACCTGAGTTTGGGTCTGGCCTCAGACACTTAACACACACAAACAAAAACCTAGCCGTGTGACCTTGGGCAAGTTACTTAACCCCAATTGCCCTCCAAAAAGCAAAAAAAAAAAAAAAAATTGATAGTTTCATTTCAAAAGAATCAGTTTACTTTGTAATCATATATGTTATTATGTGCATTTCAAAATATGATTCTGAGAATAAATTTTACTATACTTACCAGTCAAAGAGATTCATCACACACACACACACACACACACACACACACACACACACACACACACACAAAAGGTTACCTCTAGAATAAATTGCAATACATTATCTTTAAAAATCCTTCATATTAGATGCCAGAGTAGAAGAAAAACTCAGCAACCCCTCCCAAATTTCCCTGTAATCAACTTTAAAATAACACTTCAAATTGTATTGTCAGCAACAAAAACAACAAAAGGAGAGAGAGAGGGAGGGAAGAAGGGAGGGAGGTAGAGAGAAAGAGAAAAAGAGAGAGACAGAGGAGGGGGCGGGAGAGAGAGAGTGTGTGTGTGTTCTGTGATAGAAATGCAGGTTGGCCCAAAGCCAACATGAACGTAATACCAATGATGGGACTTGGTGCTGGCAACAGAAGCAGTAACAATTTCAAGCCAGAGATGGTAAGGGGATATGACAACTGGTCAAAAAAAAATTTACAGGGGTCCCCTGTGTTAGCATTAGAATCTGTACCAGACACTATTTGATGACTCCATTGCTTATGTCCACTTCTGGTTCACAGGTCAAGGACAGAGGAGAAGATTTTTTATCATAATGGAGTAGTGGCCCTGAGGAGCAGTATTGCTTATGGTATAAAGAGATCAGGGGTTCTGAGTAGCCGTATCTATCACAAGCCCAAGGGATCAAAGGCTTTTCCTGGGTAAGGACTAATGTACAGACCAGGAGAGCAGCCATCACACCTCTCCCTAGATCACACCACTTTGGAAACACCAAAAACTTCCAAAACCAAGGAACTAGCTCTCAAAACATCAGTGAGAAAAGGCCTGAAGTTTGGGATGGTGCCCCTTCACCTCCATATTGTAAATAGAGCCGAACTTTAACAAAGTAAAGAATTAAGATAGAAAATGAGCGAACAACAGCAAAAAGAAATTGAGCATTAAAGTACTATAGTGAGAAGTAAGATTAAGATGTAAACTCAGAAGAAGACAATGAAGTCAAAACAGCTTTAAGCAAAAGCTTAAAAGAAAAGAAAATGTGAATTGGACAAAAGCCCAACAAATATCCTAGATTTCAAAAATGATTTTCAAAATCAAACTAGAGTGGTAAAGGAAAAAAAAAACATTGGATAAGGAAATGAGAGTAAGGGAAGAAAATTATGAAAATGCAATTAACATCTTGGTAAGAGGCACAAGAAAGACTGAAGAAAATAATACCTTAAAATTTTTTTTGCCAAATAGTAAAAACAGGTACAAAACTTCACTGAAGAAAATAACTCCTTAAAAAGCAAAGTTGATCCAATGGAAAAGGGTATAAATGCTCATTGAAGAAAATATTACATATTAGAATTGGGCAAGTGAAAGCCACTGACTTTATAAGATGACAGTTTTTTTTTAAGTAAAAGAATGAAAAAAATTAAAAACTGTGAAATATCTCATTGGAAAAAATAACTTACCTGGAAAATAGGTCCAGAAAATATTATTTAAGAATTATTGTACTACCTGAAAACCACAAGCAAAGAAAGAATCTAGACTTCATATTTCAATAAATAATCATGGAAAACTGCCGCAGTATCCTCAAAACAGAGGTTCTAGACATTTGAAGAATCTACTGATCATCTTCTGAAAAAGATCCCAAAATGAAAACACAGGTAATTTGTATCCAAATTACAGAGTCCCCAGGTCAAAGGTAAAATAATTGAAGCAGTGAGAAAGAAACCATTTAAATATAATGGAACCACATTCAGGATCATACAAGATTTAGCAGCTTCTACATTAAAGGAATGTAGGGTTTGGAATATGATATTCCACAAGGAAAAAGAGTTGGAATTACAACAAAGAATATCCTACTCAGAAAGAATGAGGATAAACCTTTAAAAAAAAGGTATTTTTAATGAAATAGTGAACTTTCAAGCATTTCTGAATAAAAGACAAGAGCTGAATAGAAAATCTGACTTGCAAATACAAAACTCAAGAGAAACAAACAAAAAAAAAAGGCAAACATGAAAGAGAACATTAAGGGAATAAATAAAGTAATATTGTTTTCATTCCTGTCTGGAAATGTGTCACATATAAAAGAACTTTATCATTATTAGGGAAGTTAGAATGATTCTAGAGAGAGAGATGGAAAGTCAACTCTGTCAGAATGATGTAAAATAAAATGGATGCACAAGAAAGAGGAATGCTCTGAAAGAAGAGACAAGAGAAAGGAAGAATGGGGAAAATCAACAAATAAGTGACACATGCAAGGAAATACTTTTACAACAGAGGGGCAAATGGTGATGGTGAGGTGGTAACCTCAATCTCATGTAAATTGGTTCAAAAATAGTAAAATACAAATAGACAGTCATGAATCTATCTTCCTCAAAATGACAATAAAAAGGAAAGGGGATAAGAGAAAAAAAAAGGAGCAATTAAAGCGAGAGCAGATAAAATAAGTCAGTTATCAGAAGTTAAACAGACTTTAGAGGAGGAGCAGGATAAAATGAGAGGAAAAAACAGAAGCAAAACAAAATAAGATGGAAGGAAATGTACAATTAGTAAGCCTAACTATAAATGTGAATGGGATAATTCACTCATGAAACAGAAGCAGATTATCAGAATGTATCAGAACCTAGAATCCAACAGTATTGTTTACAAAAACCAGATTTGAAACAGAGATACACACAGAGTTCAAATAATGTATTAGAATGGAATCTATTATACTTTAGCTTAAGTAAAAGAAAAAAAAAAGTAGAAGTAACAATTATGATCTTGGAAAAAAACAAAAATTAAAATAAGCAATTAAAAGAGATAAGCAGGGAAACTCCTTTTTTTTCTAAAAAAGTACCGTAAAAATGAAGTAACATTCACAATAAACATATATATGCAACAAAGGGTATAGCATTCAAGTGGAAGAAATTTAAATAAATTCTTCAGTGAAATAGATTGTAAAACTATAGTAGTAGGGGCCTTCAACATTCCCCTCTTAAATAAATCTAACCATAAAATAAATAAGAAGGAAATTAAGGAGATGGATATAGAATCTTAGAAAAGTTAGAGGGATAGACCTCTGAAGAAATTCCAATGAGAATAGAAAGTATACCCTTTCTTTGAGCTGTACATAGCATCTTCACAAAAATTAACCATGTATAAGAACATAAATCCTCACATACAAATGTTGGAAGCAGAAACATTAAATGCATCTTTTCCAAACTATTATGCAATAAAATTGCATTTAAAAAAAGGCAAAGAAAGCATAGATTAAAATTAATAAGAAACTAAATAATCCTGTAGAATTAATGGGTCAAAGAGCATTTTTTTTTTAGAAAAAGCAATGATATAGTTTGCAAAAATGACAACAATGAGACAACATACCAAAATTTGTGTGATGCAAACAAAGCAGTCTTTAAGGGAAAACTTATAAATCTAACAAACTAAATCAGTAAAAGAGAGAAAGAGCAGATCAACGAATTAAGCTTTTTAAAAAATTAAAATCTTCAATTAAATGCCAAAATTGAAATCCTGAAAATCAAAGAATAAATGAACAAAACTGAATGTAAAAAACAACTTGAACTGATTAATAAAATTAAAAGCTGGTTTTATGGAAAACGTTAAAATAGATAATGATTGGTTAATGAGACTTGAAAAGGACCAAATCAAAGAAAATTGCCAGTGTCAAAAATGAAAATGTTGAATGCATCACTGATGAAGATGGAATTAAAGCAATTATTAGGAATTATTTTATCCAATTATATGCCAGTAAAATTAACCATCTAAATAAAATAGATAAACATTTATAAAAATTTAAATTACTCAGGTTAAGAGAAAATAAATGCAATACATAAATAACACTATCTTAGAAATAAATGATAAGTCATCAATGATCTCTCTAAGGAAAAAAAAATCCCCAGAACAAGATGGATTAACAAGTTTTAAAGAGTAATTAATTGCAATATTTTATGAACTATTTGGAAAAATAGACATGTATGGAATCTTACCAAAATTCATTTTAAGAATAGAGTTTTTAGGGGCAGCTAGGTGGTGCAGTGAGTAGAGCACTGGCCCTGGAGTCAGAAGGACCTGTGTTCAGGTCTGGCCTCAGACACTTAACACACACAAACAAAATAAAAACCTAGCCGTGTGACCTTGGGCAAGTTACTTAACCCCAATTGCCCTGCAAAAAGCAAAAAAAAAAAAAAAAAAAAAAAAGAATCTAGTTTTAATGTCTAAATCATAGAAAGCAAGAACAGAAGAAGAAAACCATAAACCAATATCCCTAATAATAGTGAATTCAAAATTTAACAGGCAAAAACCTAAAAAAAGGAGATTGCAGCAATATATCAAAGAGATCATATTCTATGACCAGATTGGATTTATAGCAGGAATGTCAGCCTGGTTCAGAATTAGGAAAATTTTTGGTATAATTTACCACAACAATAACAAATTCAATAAAAAATAAATTATTTTGTCAATAAATGCAGAAAAAGGTCTTGACAAAAACAACACCAATTTCTGTTTAAAATAGTACAAGACATAGGAATAAATGGAACTTTTTTTTCTTTAGGAGGTAGTAATCTTTTTATTAATTATTTTTAGTTTTCAACATTCACTTCCACAAAATTTAGAGTTCCAAATTTTCTCCCCATCTCTCCCCTACAACTATAGAAAAAGGCATCATTTTCTTGATTAACAGTATTTGGTACTGATTTGTAAGCTTAACCAAAGTTCCTTCTTCAACTCTATCCTAATTGTTTTCTTAACTAAAGATGTTACTTCTATGGTTAGACTGCTATTTCTCTTCTAGACTCATTGATAGTTGAATTACTGTTATATCTTTTTAATCTAATTTAATTTTACACCTTTAGAATACATAACAATATTCTTGACAGTATTTTCAACAGTCTTTCATTAGTGATAAATAAATTAATGGCAAAAAGTTGTCCACCCTCTTAAAAAATAAAAGCTTTTATTTAATTACTAGTCAAAATATCCTCCAACCAAATGTGTTGTAAATCGTTGTGTCATACTCTTTTGTTATTTCTTATACTTTTCTTTGACATTTCAAGATCTAAAAATCTTCATGTACTGTAGTCATTTGATTAGCAAACTTTTGATGAATCTGTAATTAAAGAAAGTTATTTCCCTTAGCTCTCATTCAGTATCTCAGTTTAAGTATCTGTTTCTTCCTAGGATCAAGGGGATTTTGCATCTTTCTCCTTCTGCTGCCACAAGTACCTTAAATCAAATTGGAAGCCTTCACTATTAAACCTAATTTTTCTTATTATGTTAGGTTAAATATAAGATGAATCATTAATTTGATGGTATTTAATTTTCATCAGATTCATGTCTTTATGTCTTTTTCATAGTATCAAATTACTTCTATTTATCAAGGGCGTTACCTATGTCCAATGGATATTGTTTTATGTTTTTTTTTTCAAATATTTTCCCCTGAATTTTTGTCCTGTGCTTGCTAAAAAAAATTTCTTCTGTAGGAGATGTGAAATTTATAAGGTACTTGTCTTTTTATCCATGCAATCCAACCATGATCAAATTTGGCATGGGCAAGAACTGTCAACAGCAAGCATTTATTGAGCACCTACTATGTGCCAGGCATTGCTTGAGAGAACAAAGATTGGCTTTGCAGTTTTGCATATCTACATATCATTCCATTACTGTGATGCAGTACAGTGACAATGCCAAGGAGCAACCTTGATCATTTTGTCCACTATGTATAGTATATGACCACATGAATGCTACTGTACAGCTTCATGGCAGAGGAGTTATGTATAAGAGCTTGGGTCATTATCTAACTTTAGTAACATGTAAAAAGCCTACTCTACGTTTAAGTTACACTAGGCCACTTGCAGTTTTTGGAACACATCTGTCTTAGGATCACTATCTACAAGGATCCCCTCTCTCCTGTATTGATTAAGTTACTCCGTTCTCTAAAATAGCAAGGATTCTGTCTTCAAGCCTTTAGTGATCCAAGACTCTAAGTTTCAAGCTTCCTAGTAGTTTCAAGCTTTGTTAACATACCTTCCTGATCATTTAAAGGCATGAGAAGTTTCACCCACTTGTAGTAGATGCCTTTTAGATTTGTCTGCAGTTTTCTGTCATGCTGACTTGACACACATCAGGTTAAGAGGGGACCTGTTGACCCAAGCTAAAAGTTGCAGTATTCTTTTTGAATATCCTTCCTTGTTAAAACTCCTTTTGTTAACTATTGAATAAAAGTATGAGTGCCTTAGTTCTTTACATCAAACCTAAATGACACCCATCTAATATGATATCACTCCATCTCTCATCTCCTTGTCTTTGTAAATGGTGTTTATTTCTGAATGCTCTGGATCCACCTCTGCCTCTTAATTTTCCAAGATTTTTTTAAGATGCAGGTGAAAGCCTACCTTCTGCTAAAGATGTTTTCCCCCATTCTTAAGATAATACTTTTGACTTAATTTATTTTTCAACTTTTCTATGTATATCTTATTTTAGGAAGTTTTTAAAATGTTGCTTCCCCATCACAATATACTTTTCTTGAGGGTAGATATCATTTTGCCTTTATTGTTATCCCTAGCATGTACTAGGCATTTAAGAAATGTATTGATTTATTTTTGGGCAGATACCTCGGTACTTCAAAAGATCTGTGTTCTTATTACCTGAGAATTTCCCCCAGAGGTATAGAATACAACCCATTCAAGTTATCTCAGCTTGAAAATCTCTTGTATGGTTCATAATAATGAGAGGTAGCAATTTTATAATACTCTTAAGTTTTGCAAAGCACTTCACAAATATTGTCTAATTTTATCCTCATAACTAACTTGCAAGACAGGTGTTATTATTTTCTTATTTTATAGACAGGGAAACTATGGTAGACACAGATTAAATGATTTTTCTGGGTTCATATGGCTAGAAAATGTCAGAAGTGAGATTTGAATTTCGAATTTTCCTGACTCTCAGTTCAGAATGCTGTCCCTCCTAATCTTGGTAACATTGACTTTGTTTGTACTAAAACTTTTAAATTTAATGTAATCAAAATTATTCATTTTTTGTTTGTAATGCTTTCTTGTTTGGTCATAAAATCTTCCCTTCTCCATAAATCTGACAGGTTATCTATTCCTTGCTCTCCCAGATTGCTTACACAATCAGCCTTTATACCTAGATTGTGGACCTATTTCAACTTCATTTTGGTATATAGTGTAAGATATTGGTCTATGCCCAGTTTCTGCCATACTATGTTCAATTTTCCCCTCAGTTTTTGTCAAATAGTGAGTTCTTATCCCAAAAACTAGAGTCTCTGGGGTTATCAAACAGTAGATTACTATACTCATTGACTACTGTGTCTTTTGTACCTAATCTATTCCACTGATCCACTAAACTATTCCTCAACCAGTACCAAGCAGTTTTGATGACTGCTGCTTTACAATACAGTTTAAAATCTGGTATAGCTAGGCCACCTTCCCTAGCATTTCTCCCTTGATATTCGGGTCCTTTTGTTCTTCCAGATGAATTTTGTTACTACTTTTTCAAACTCTATAAAATAATTTTTGGTAGATTGATTTGTATGTCAGTAAACAAGTTAACTAATTTAGGTAAAATTGCCATTTTTTTTATATTAGCTCAGCCCAAATGATTTTTTTTTACAGTTATTTAGATCTGACTTTATTTGTGTGAAAAGTGTTTTGTAATTGTGTTCTTATAGTTCCTGTGTTTGTTTTGGCAGGTAGACTCACAAATATTTTATAATGTCTACAGTAACTATACATTGAATTTTTCTTTTTATTTCTTGCTGTTGGGCTTTGTTAGAAATATAGAGGAATGCCAAAGATTTATGTGGGTTTGTTTTATATCCTGTAACTTTGGTAAATTTATTTGTTATCTCAAGTAATTCTTCACTTGATTCTCTAAGATGCTCTAAGTATATCATCATATCATCTGCAAAGATTGATAGCTTAGTCTCTGCTTAATCTGATTCCTTCAGTTTCTTTTTCTTCTCTTATTGCTAAAGCTAATATTTCTAGTACCAAATTGAAGAACAGCAGTGACAGTGGATATTTTTGTTTCACCCCCTATCTTATTGGAAATGATTCTAGCTTATCCCCATTACATATAATACTTCCTGATGATTTTAAATAGAAGCTACTTATTATTTTAGGGAAAACTCCATGTATTACTATGCTTTCTAGGATATGGAATAGGAATGCATGTAGTATTTTGTGCAAAGATTTTTCTCCATCTATTGAGATAATCATATGTTTTCTGCTAGTTTGTTGATGATATGATCAATTATTCTAATAGGTTTTCTATTATTGCACCAGTCTTGCATTGATATAAAAAATCCTACCTGATCAAAGTGTATAATTCACATGATAAATTGCTGTATTCTTTTTGCTAATATTTTATTTAAAATCATTGCATCTATATTCATGAGGGAAATTGGTCTATAATTTTCTTTCTGTTTTGGCTCTTCCTGATTTAAGCATCAGTACCATTTCTAGCATAAAAAATATATATATTTGTAGAACTCCTTCTCCAGCATTTCCAAATTGTCTATAAAGTATTGGAATTATTTTTTTTCCTTAAATGTTTGGTTGAATTTGCTTGTAAATCCATCTGGTCCTGGGGATTTTGTCCTAGGGAGATTATTGATGGCTTGTTCAATTTCCTTTTCTGAAATGGGGTTAAGTATTTTACTTCCTCTTCAGTTAATCTGGGCAAATTTTATCTTTGTCAATATTCATCCATTTCACTAGGACTGCCAAATTTATAGGCATACAATTTTTAATTATTGTTTTAATTTCCTCTTTATTGGAGCTGAATTTATCCTTTGCATTTTTGTTATTTGTAATTTGGTTTCCTTCTTTTTTTTAAAAATCAGATTGACTAAAGGTTTATCAACTATATATTTTAATAAACCTAGCTCTTAGTTTTGTTGAATCAAAAGTTTTCTTAATTTCAATTTTATTAATCTCTCCTGAGTTTTTTCAGTATTTCTAATTTAGTATAAAATTGGGGATTTTTAATTTGTACTTTTTCTAGCTTTTTCAGTTGCATGTCCAATTCATTGATCTCCATTTTCTCTATTTTATTCATGTAAGTATTCAGAGACATAAAGCTTCCCTTAACAACCACTTTCTCAGGGGGGGCAAGATGGTGGAGTAAAAAAAGCAGGAACTTTTCTGAGGTCCCATTCCAACCACCTCCACTAACCATAAAATATGGCTCTAAACAAATTTTAGAGCTACAGAACTCACAGAATCTGCAAACCAAAGTTGTTTTGTTTTTGTTTTTGCTTTTATTGGAGGGCAATTGGGGTTAAGTAACTTTCCCAAGGTCACACAGCTAGGTTTTTGTTTGTGTGTGCGTTAAGTGTCTGAGGCCGGATCCGAACTCAGGTCCTTCTGACTCCAGGGCCGACACTCTACTCATTGCGCCACCTAGCCGCCCCTAAACCAAAGTTTTAAAAACAAATCTTTAAAAAAAATTATTTTTTTTACATTTAACTTGGGAAATAAGGTATATAGGTACTGGATTATAGAAATCCATCCTGCCCTACTAGAAATTTTCTTTTTTGGGGGGAAGGATATAAGAGAGAGCAGACTGGGGAATCGGTATTCAGTAGGTTCAATATCTTGGGGAGGGGGAGGGGAAAGATCGGGAGAAAGACTGTAATTTAAAATCTTGCAGAAATGAATGTTAACAACTAAAAATAAATAAATAAAAGATAAAAAGAACCACTTTCTCTGCATACCATAAGTTTTGGTATGCTGTCTCATTATTGACATTGTCTTGAATTAAGTTATTGATATTTTCTATAATTCGGTGTTTGACCCACTCATTATTTAGGATTATATTATTTAAAATTAATTTGTAGTCTATCTTTCCCTGGCCCTTTATTACATATGATTTTTATTGCATCATTATCTCAAAATTATGTATTTAATATTTCTCCCTTTTCACAATGGATTGTGAATTTTTTTATGTCCTAGTACATGGTCATTTTTTGTGTGTGTTCCATGTAGCACTGAGAAGAAGGTATATTCTTTTTATACCCATTCAATTTTCTTCAGAGGTCTATCATATCTACCTCCTCTAAAATTCTATTCACTTCTTTAACTTCTTTCTTGTTTATTTTGATATTAGATTTATCAAGTTCAGAGAGGGGGAGATTGAGGTCCCCCACTAGAATACTTTTGTCATCTCTTTCTTCCTCTAACTTCCTTAACTTCTCCTCTAAAAATCTGGATGCTATACCACTTGGTGCAAATATGTTTCGTTATGTATTGTTTCATTGTCTGTGGTGCCTTTTAGAAGGATATAGTTGCCTTCCTTAACTCTTTTAATTAGATCCATTTTTGCTTTTTCTTTATTTGAGATTAGGATTGCTACCCTTGCTTTTTTTTTATTTTAACTGAAACATAATATACTCTGCTCCAGCCTTTTATCTTTACTCTGTGTGTATCCCCTTGTTTCAAATGTGTTTCTTATAAACAAAAAATTTGAGGATTATGTTTTTAAATTCATTCTTCTACCCACCTCTCTTTTATGGGATATTTCATCCCATTAACATTCACAGTTATGATTACCTCCCTCAGTGTTCTTTCCCTATCATACCCCCTCCCTTTTCCTACCCATTCCCTTTGTTACTTCTTCCCTGCCTTTTAACCATCCCCTTTTCTTTCCCCTTTTAGAGCATGTTAGATTTTTATACTTAGGAAAATATGTTATTCCATCCTTGAAGCAAATCTGATGAGAGTAAATTTCAATGCTCCTCTCCCTCCCTTCTTTCCCTCTACTATAATGAGTATTTGTGTCTATTCCCATTACATTACTA
>WOXC01006759.1:0-76103 GCA_011680675.1 Gymnobelideus leadbeateri
AGTCCAATTGTCCAGGTATATTTGCACATAAAAACGTAAGAAAAAGGCACCTTTATATTTTTAGTAGGTGTCACCATACCAAATAATCAAAACTGCTAAGCTGTATAAGCTATATGGAGGGTGAGGGTGTGACACCAACTAAAACAAGCAAGCAAAAAAAGGGTTCAGAGTTATAGAGACTAGGCTGAGAAGACTTTTTTTTTATATGTTGGGTCAAAATGGAGTACTTATCACCAATGTTGCCTTGTTTGTTACTGGAATTGGACTGAAGATGCTTTCAATGGCTCTATAGAAGATGAAGCACAAGCTCATACTTTAATTCAACAAAACAACACAGTGATATTTTTATCTACTTATACAAGAACCTATAGGACATAAAATATAAAGGTTGTGATGTAGGATAATGTCTTTTCTCAGCACTGTTTGCATCTGAATCTTGCCCAGGAAGAGAAGAAAAATTAGATAGCAAGAATAAAATGACAGGGGCGGCTAGGTGGCGCAGTGAGTAAGAGCGCTGGCCTCGGAGTTGGGATGACCCGGGATCGAAACCGGCCTCAGAAAATGAGCACCCACACATAAATAATGATTAGCCGTGTAACCTTGAGCAAGTTACTTAACCCCAATTGCTTTTTTAAAAAAAAGAATAAAATGACAATTTGAATCCATATTGCACTTTAGGGTTTGATAGATGTTTTTTATCCATGATCTTACTTAGCCTAAACTTCCTGAAATTCAGGCCCTTCCTTTTAATATTAATATTCTTCAAAATAGGCCATATGACAGAATCATGTAATGTCCCAATCTCTGAAAAATTACAGTTGCAGAATTTCCAAATGTCAATGGAGAGGGGTAGGCTGGCTTGGGTAGCCTATAATCATTTGCAGTTGGTCACCAAAATTGGTATAAAATACACCATCAGGAAATCTTAAAGAAAAGAAAACAGTTGATCATGTGGTGAGCAGGAGGGACAACAGATGGGCACCCAATGGGCTCTCTTTGTCCCCACATAATATTAAGATATTCAGTGGAAGGTTTCACAATGTTGGGTGCACTCCCTGTGGAGGATTTATGGAAGGATACTGCCACCAGTCACATAGCATAAGAAGCCTTGAATGGGTTGCTAGCTCTGCTCCATGGGGGAGTGCCCACATCAATGAGATCACAGATCCTTTGAAGTGTCAAAGGACTCAAAGCTGGATGAACACTGACAAATCTCTTTCTGTGCTCCAAATCCCTCTTTTTAAAAAAATATAATTTGTTTAGCTATGATAGAGCACATAACATGTTTTCCTCATGCATTTATGTTGGATTTCGCTTTTCATCTGTGTCTCATTCTCATCTTGATGCTGTAGTCCATCCTGGTTGCAATGCCACCTCTTTACCCTCCTCGAATCTAGTGTATTAATGTGTGCCTCTGTGTGTGTGTGTGTGTGTGTGTGTGTGTGTGTGTGTGTGATGGGGGAAGGCACCTAGGTGTCTCTTATCCATATTTTATAACCCACTGAAACTCTTACATCTTTATAAAATTTGCCCTCCCTACTTAAGGGGTTATTGAATGTACTTACCCTACCCCTACTGTATGTCTCTGGTATTCTGGTGTGGTGTGGTGTGGTGTGTGTGTGTGTGTGTGTGTGTGTGTGTGTGTGTGTGTGTTTAATATTAAAATGATTATTTCTCCCTCTCCTTTACATTATACAAAGCTTAATTTTTCTCTGAATGACTGCTATGCTTATAGTCTTCACTCCTGTAAAATCCTAATAAAACACAAAGGGAAAAAAAGATACTCTATGAATTGCTATTTCTTTACTTTATTTTGACAAATCCACAGCATTACACAGAGCTATTTTCATGAGTCATGCTTAACTTATTTGCTGTGATTCATAGATTTTTTTAGTCTTGCTCGCACATGTTCACCCATTCTCCATTAGGAATTTGTGCACGCTATGCCTTCTGTCTCTCAGAATGTCCCATTCTGTACTTATCCTTAAAAAAAAAAATCATTCCTCCAAATTTCCATCTATCTGCCTTTGTTCATATTCCATGAGTAAGATTCTAGTTCTATCATCCAGACCATTTATAAGAATATTAAACAATATAGGATCCAGGGTCAACCAGCCAACCAAGAATTCACACACTGACTTAGAAATTGTGAAACACACCACAGTTATTTATCAAATTCTATTTATTATATTAACTTTTTATTGTTGCTTTTGGAAAAGATCTTTTACCTCATCTAAATTGGTAGTGGGGAGAAAGAGAAAGATAGAGACAGACAGACAGACAGAGAGACAGAGAGGAAGAGACAGAGAGACAGACACAGACAGAGAGACAAAGACACAGAGAGAGAGACAGAGAAAGAGAGAGAGAGAGAGAGAGAGAGAGAGAGAGAGAGAGAGAGAGAGAGAAGAGAGAAGACTTGTGCATGCATACACAAACAATTGTATGTTTATAGAAAGAGGCCTGGACATGGATTTAGGAAAAAAAACGGCCTCCAATTTCCTTTTTAATTTCTTAATCTTCAGAATGCAGATAATATTATCTACCTACCTCATTGGGTTGTTAGGAAGATCAAATGTGGTAATCTGTGCCAAATTCTTCACAAATCTTAATGTGATATATAACATCATCTCATATTATTACTTTGTATTAAGAGCTAAGTGCATTGCTTTAACTATAGATTCCAATTCAGTTGGAAAATGGTTGGTCACCTTACCATGACTTCTAAATGTCAGCATATTTGTGTTCTGTTCAGGGTTCATTTCTCGGTAAGGGGAGATTCACTGTCAGCAGCACTTTTGAGAGTGGTTTGGCAGGGTCCATAGCTGGAGGGACCCCGACTGAGTTGGGAGGGAGGCAAGTTAGGTGTAACTGTCAATCAGCTGAAGTCATAAGTCAATCAGTCAGGTAACACTTGGGTTAAAAAAAAAAAAAAAAACACCCAACAACACTGTCAAATCATTTCTTTTTCTGTTTTATTGTGGCTTTAGTCCTGTGATTTTATTTTATTTTATTCAAAGAATAGTAATATGGGTGCATTTATTCTGCCCTGAAACTGATATTTTATCCTATGGCTATCTTTAATAATTCCCATGACAAAGATTTCATTGCCTGGTTATCTTCTTTTCATTTCCTTTCTTTTTTCCACTTTCCTTTTCTTTTTCTTCCCACCCCTTCTCTCTTTTCCTCCTCTTCTTCCTCATTTTTCTTCTTATTCTTCTCTGTCTGTCTCTATCTCTCTGTTTCTCCATTCTCAAATTGACTTTTGCTTATTGTACATACAAAGCTTTAAACACAAGTTAAAGGTAATGATAATTAGCCACATGTTTCAAGGTCCAGTATCAGTTTTGCACATTTCTCTGTGTAGTAGTCTGGCTTTCTAGTCCTAAGAGAAGCCTATGTAGTCACAAGTTTTAAGTATGTTTGTAAGAAAAATGAGCCAAAAGAGTTCAATCAGAAGTCTATGAGAGTGCATGAACTGGGAGTGATTGTAAGTTTCGTTTAAATAGCAAATAACATGCTCTGTGTGAGTATCTGATTTTTATTTCCTTATTTGCTTTTTTGATCTGTGAGTGCTTAACAGGACTAGAAGGCTTTACTGTTCACTTATGGGATCACTGCCGAAGATGAAAAGAAACAGTTGTCATGTTCACCCTGGTGTTGATTGTACTATATATAGGAAACTAGCCAGTTAACCTTGTCTGTCATCATAATGGTGATGGTCTTCGGAGAATAGAATACGTGTCAGAGGAGTAAAATGTGGGATTTATGCTTAGTTGCCCCAGCTCCTTTAAATAATTTATTAAAGCACCTACGGCATATATTTCAGTGCTCTGAGACACTATCTTGTGCAAAGTTAGCTATCATAGACTAACTTAGTCACTCTGATTATTTAAACAATTGAGTTTGTTTGAAAATATCCAATGTGACGATAATTATTTATGGTAATCTCTATCCTCCTCCCCTTCCCAAGCAGGCTAATACTTTTATTTTGACACGTTTGGAAGCTGCTATTTTGTCAGACATTTGGGGAAGTGGCTCTTTTTTATAAAAAAGAAAAATGCTAAGCAGCACTAAGCTTTTTGAAGTTAATGAATTTGTTAACATAAATAAATCAAGCAATTATAATTTTCACTCATCCCCAGCCTAGAAATGTAGCTATTTTCACTATTTCCAGCTATATTTTACTTTCTAGTGCCTAATGTATGAAGTATTCACTATCAATCTGTAGATTCAGATCAGTTCATAAATACAGATGTAAATAAACGTATAGATACTTTCTATACTTGAATGATCAGTTTCGATTCTTCATTGCCAACCAAAGCTACACGGGATAGGAATAATTCTAGTCAGAAATTATAGTGGGTAACAAAATTTTCAGCTGAAATGTGACACAGAACAGAATCGTAAATGTAAGAAAATGACTATTCTACTGTCTTTACACCATATTCCTGTGAGCTCTCAAAAGTGGATCCACAATTACTCTCTAAGAACATGGAATTCTTCTTACATTAGAGTAATTCTTAGAACAATCCTTCCTTCATGTTAAATATATGAGGATAATACAGAATGTGATTTCAGATACATTGTCAGTGTACTTCTAGAAGACAAAGGTGGAAAGAATATTATAAGGGGGATCAGGTATTTATAATTGCCAAGAATCCTCAGACAGAAGGTCTAGCTATTTTGTTTTATTTTTTGCAGCTATATTCCCCATTTGAGAGTAGTACATATACTTTTTAGGTGCAGTAATTCTTTATTATTTTGTGGTACTTAAAAGTCAACATCTTGCTACAGAACATTATTTAACTTTTTCATTTCCTTTCTTCCTTCCTTTCTTCCTTCCTTCCCACCTTTCCTTCTTTTCCCTCCTTTTTTCTCTCCTTCCTTCCCCTTCTTCCCCTTCTTTCCCTTCCTTTCTTCATTCCTTCTTCCCTCCCTCCATCTCTCCCTCCCTCCCTTCCTTCCTTCCTTCCTTCCTTCCTTCCTTCCTTCCTTCCTTCCTTCTTTCCTTCCTTCCTTCCTTCCTTCTTTCCTTCCTTCCTTCCTTCCTCCCTTCTTTCCTTCCATCCTTCCTTTTCTGGATCTCCCTCTCTCATCCAAGTTGGAAGTCCAGTTCCATGGACTCCTCCCCAATATTGATCAGCTTAGAAGTTTTAGTCTACTTCATTTTTTGTTTGTTTTTACTTGGGTCAGTTCACTCCTCATTGGGTCGCATGGTCATACACACACACACACACACACACACACACACACACCCAGTCCTGACACACACTTCTGGGGGTTACCATGTTGATGTAGGAACCATTATGAGCACCTGATTAGTTTAAGCTTTGCTACTGTTTAGAAGTTACAAACTCAAACTGAAAAACCAGAATCAACTTCCTTGAACCAGGGATTACAGATGTGAGCAAATAAACCGAATATGTAGACCTTTTCTGATAGTTTTATACATAATCTATTTCCATGTTTCATACTCAAGTCAGCTACCTACCAAGTAGCTAGGATATACCCAGCTCAGCCATCTGGTTATCCTTTCTATCAACACACACACATACACACACACACACACACACACACACACACACATTCCACTTCTCCTTACTTTCCTCTTCTTATATTTGGGGAAAATAATTAAATCAATGTTATCATTTCTTTTTGGAATGGCTATGAAAAATTATTAGTGTCGCTAGGTGGTGCAGGGGATTGGGTGCCGGGCCTGAAGTCAGGTAGACACATTGAGATCAAAATTTGTCTCAGACACTTAGCAGATGTGTGACCCTGGGCAACTCACTTAACCCTGTTTGCCTCAGTTTCCACATCTGTAAAATGAGTTGGAGAGGGAAATGGCAAATCACTTTAGTATCTTTGCCAAGAAAACCCCAAATAGGGTGATAAAGAGTGAGATACAACTGAAACTACCAAATGACAACAAAATCAAAGCTGACACTACAATGACTTCCCCAATGATTCCTGTGAGGCATACTTGCCTCACACATATTTTAATTTTTATAATTTTTTCTACAACACCCAGGTTGGTTTTTGGCACAGAGTAAGTACTAAATGTAGGCTTATCCATTCTTTTATTCTTTGGTCACATAGGCTTTACAAATTAAAGATACCTTGATGGTCATAAGAAATTAAATCAAGATTTCTTTTCTTCACTTAACTTTATCATTTCTTGAATATTATGGGCATATTTCCTGTAATAATTGTATTTTAGGCTAGGAAACAAAAACTTGAGAAGACAACATAGTGTGTATATATATATATATATATATACATACATACATACATACATACATACATACATACATACATACACACACATATAGTAGTCAATGAACCTTTAAAAAGCAGGAAAATAGTTTACAAGTGTTATGCCACTGACTAGATTTGTTGTTCAATGGGAAGGTCAAATAATACTATACTCAGACTATAGGGGTTCAGATCTTGCCTCTGATGTTTACTACATGTGTGATCTCAGGCAAGCCATTTAAGCTCCCTGGGTGGTAATTTTCTGATGTGAAAAATGAGAGGATGGACTAGATGGTATCTGAGGACGTTTTCATCTCTAAATCTGTGATCCATAATATTTTGTAGCTTAATATTTTCTTTTTCCCACTGTTCAAGAAACAAAAGAGAACAGACAACATTATTATGCTTATATGCCTCTTAGTTACACCATAGATTAATGGTGGTAAAGACACTTTATGGTTTCCAATATTCTTGGCCCAAGAGCATAGAACAATTTGTCTGAGGTATAAGCTGGAAGCATTTTAATGGTTTGTGGGGATAGAACTAAGGCAGTTAAATAAGAAGCACCATTAACCCAATTTATTTCAGTTGTCATCTTCTGATCTTACCTGGCTTATGCAAAATTCCACAGACCAAAGGAAGAGAAGTAGTAATTTAATCCAGACTTTTTCCTACGCCCTCCCCATCTTCAAAATGCATAGGGTTCTTCTGCTTGGCTAAAGCATTAAGAAAAGGCAAAATGCTGGGCGGCTAGGTGGCTCAGTGAGTAGAGTGTCGGCCCTGGAGTCAGAAGGACCTGAGTTCGGATCCGACCTCAGACACTTACCGCACACACAAACAAACAAACAAAAAAACCTAGCCATGTAACCTTGGGCAAGTTACTTAACCCCAATTGCCCTCCAAAAAGCAAAAAAAGAAAAAGCAAAATAAAATTCATATGTTTCAAAATTTCCTCTTAAAAATAATTGTAATGAAGTCATGTATCTTCCTCTTTGGGTAAGTCTAGTATATGTCACAGAATGTCATCTTTATTTGACCAGGAATCAGAAGATTACATTTCTACGTTTTGCTCTGCAACTAATTAACTTTATTTTATTGTATTAAATACTTAATGTTGTTGGTCTCAATTACTTCCTTAGCAAATAGATATAATAACATTTCCTCTGTCTATTTTACAGTTCACTTCTAACACTAGATGGAAAAAAATGAAAGTGCTCAGAAAATCTTGAGTGCTCTATAAATTTTATGAATGCCTGCAAGATGTGGGACTCAATATCCTCCAAAGAATTGGAAATGATATTATTTAGAGAACAATGGAGAAGAGAAGATAGATATGAGTGTTCTTCAGGCCTACTCACCCACTTCTAACTAACGAACAATCAAAATAAATAAATAATGAAGGATACTTTAAAAGTATTTTAATTTGACGTACAAAGTAAAGAAATTAGCTATTGATCTGAGAATAACTACATGTCTTTTCTGTTTTATGAAGTCCATGAGTACAACCTTCTTTTCTTCTCAGGCAATTTAAAGACCATTTCTTCTCAGGTTTTTTACTAACCTCTGGGTAAATAAGTACTTCTATATATATATATTTGTGGCTGTTCTAGATGGTTAACATTTCTAGAAATCTGATTCCTGGATAAGTGGATTTCCCCAAGGATTCAACTAAAGTAATCCCTGGAATGAAGCCCCTTTACACATAAACTTTTATAAGTCTTGCTATTAAGAAACAAATCAAAAAGTGTGTGTGGGGAGATGAGGAGAGTCATAAATTATGTGAAGCTTACCTGCCTGTATTTGCAGTTGCACAATAAAAATACCTCAGTGCATGACATCTATTTTTTTTTCCAAATCCAACATGAAGCTAAATAGCAGTCACCTGTACCAAAATTCGAGCCCTTCAGTGTGTGTAGTTGGTCTTCCATTGCCTGCTCCTCATTTATTGCTCAACTGTAACTACTGCTCCTTATTCTACATTAGTGATCATACAATCTCAAAAAACAAGGAGATTTTTGATATCGTCTCATCCTACTTCCTGCCCAGTGCAAGAACTCCACCTGCATCATGCCTCCAATGATAGGGAATTTCCTTCTCATCCATAAAGTGATGGGATTAAACACAGTGATTTGTAATGCTTCTTTCTTTCCTAAAATTCCATAGATTCTAAATAATTTTCCTATAGGTTTTCTCTTCCCTAGGCTTAAAATTCTGTTTTTTCAACTGATACTGTTTTGCTCCATCTGCTCCCTCTTAAGAAACAAAAGAAAATTTGAATCTGAAATCGTTTATAATTGTCACTGCACTTTTAGCTTATACTTTTACCTTGTCCAAAGAAAAGTTTCAGTTCGATATGACTTTTATTTCTAGTTGGATATTGGTTGCAAACTCTCTAGCAACTTGGTGGTGCAGTGGATAGAGTGTAGGCCTGAAGTCAGGAACATTTATCTTCCTGAGTTCAAATATAGTCAGCTTTGTGACCTTGGGCAAGTCACCTAATCTTGTTTGCCCTAGCTTCCTCATCTGTAAAATGAGCTGGAGAAGGAAATGGCAAACCATTCCAGTCTCTTTGCCAAATGGAGTCATGAAGAGTTGGGCATGATTGAAAAATAACTGAACAACTAGAACCAGAAACTCTCTCCCACTTCTTATTCTCCACTCTATTCCAATGCACTCATAAAATTTATGTTTTTAGCATTTCACTTTAGTTAGTATTTAATATTTTTCAAGATCCTATACTCCCTGGGGAGCTAGGTGACACAATGTATAGAGTGTTTCCTGGATCTGGAGGAAGGGAGACTTAATTTCTGATCAGTCCTCAGACCCTTATTAGTTGTCTGACCCTGGAGAAGTCATTTAATTTTTGTCTGCCTTATTTTCCTCAATAGGAAAATGGGTGTAATAATAGTGCATACATCATAGTTTTTGTTATATGGATCAAAAGATAAAATATTAGTAAATAGTGCCTGGTACATAGTAGGCAATTAATAAATGCTTTTCCCCCTTTATTCCACTTCCCTCTTATCCCTCATTCTATAATTCAAACTTGTGTTTCCTCTCTCATTTCTTCTTCTATCAAGTTCCTGACAAAGGAAGTCAAAATGTATTGGCTTTATTCACAGAGAGATCTCACCATATTCTCACGCTATTAAAAGTTTCATTTAAGAAACCACAAGAAATACTATTACATAATGCAGTGACGTGTATAGGGCCTATGTAAAAAAGAAACACCAGTTTTGTTCAATTTTCTAATTTGTGGATTTAATTCTTCCTGAGAAATCAAAATCTGACAAGTTAAGTCTTATAGTCAAATGGTTTGGCTGAATGGAGAATACCTAAACTCCTGAGTAGCAGATTGACCTTGGACACAGTTGCCTGGCCAGCTCTTATACGGGTATGAAGAGGCTATGCATATTCCACATCTTGAGATCATAAAGTACTGATCCCACTCATTTCCAACTGTTATTAAACTTCCCTGCATATCTCTCAGAGAAGACTTCTCTGCCCTCTGAGAGTTATTTTCCTACTGTATTGCAATTACACTTACAAAGTTCAGGTGTTTTTTTTTCCCTTTCCATTTTAGTATAAATGATTTTCAAAGTTATTAATTTTAATGTTTAATAAAGCAGTTACTATAGCAACAACCATATCACAGATGTTTTGTAAGAGCTACAGTAAAGCATACACCTTTGTCAATATGTTATTTTGAATGCTTCAAAGGATAAATACTTGAAAAAGGCTAACACATCTCCAAGGTTTCAAGCTTACAATTTGCATTACTAATTATACAGCCTTTTAAGAGAATGAGACAAAAATAGTATTTTATTTAAAAGAATGTTGATGAGCTCATCACAAGAATATAATAAAGGAAAAGGTCAAAACAAAACTTATCATTCTTGAAAATGAACCGCAAGAACAAGGAATAAAATACAATTATGGGCATGAAACATATATGCTTTTATAAATGTTAATTAACTTATTAAAATAAGTGCTCAAAGGATTACAAAATTTTAAAAATCTAATTCCACTTATTTCCATCCAAATCATCCCTGCTCCTTGAAAGTGTCAGGGAAATACTTTTGACTGTTTAAGCAAGAAGGACTGGTGTATAGATCACTGTCTTGAAAATTGAGAGAATCGAATTTTATTTGTTCCTTTATTGCTAATTTCTTATAAAACCTTTACATTGGGGGAATTGCCATGTCCTTATTCTTTTCTAGAAGACTAAGAAGATAGTATCGAAATTACAGATATTTAAGTGGAAGAAGTCCCAAGATTAATTGTATGTATTTGTTTTTTCCTTTGGTGTTCCATTTAATATGGCAATATTAAATCGTTGGGAGAGGATGGAGATTAAAAAATGGAAACTATCTATAAAAGAATCTCTTTAAATCTTAAAAAATTTGTATGTTCATCTATAATTTTTAAAAATATGTTTATAAACATATATGTACACATTCACACATAGGTATATTTATGTATATACAAATACAGTAATTTAATGCATGCTTTTGGCATTTAAACATAGTTAAATTTACATTGGGATTATTTTTCCCTCTAGGGGTGATATTCTCATATGAATTATCTTTAATCCTTCTTTAAAAATTATGTTTCGAGAAACTGGAATTAGTTCAATGCCATGTTATAGTCTACATAGGCCTGTACCTACTATGTATGTTTTCATAAAATTATTTCTATAATACCATGGTAAATACCTTGTATAGAGATCATAAAAGTCCTTAGCTATGACATTTTCTCCCTTAAAATTCTGAAGGGAGTGATACAGTGCATTGTTAGGAAACAGAAAAGGAGACCTGGGCAAAATGATATGTGGTCTTAATATAAAGGTGACCTGTGTTTTGTCTGGATACAGACACTAAATGCTATGTGACATAGAACAAATTACTTGCCTTTTCTGAAATGTAGCTTACTTATCTGGAAAACAAGGATCTTAATACTTGTTCTGCCTACCCCAACTTGGTCATGGTGATGCTTAAGTGAGATAATGTATTAGAAAGTGATTTGAAAGCAGGCAGGACTGACCATGTCCAAAAAATTTAAGTGATATTTCAATCCTTATTGTTTTTAATATATAATATAATCTCCTAATTCTGACATTTATGGTCTCCCATAATCTGACTTTCTAACCTTATTTCATAATATTCATGGCATGTTCCAGCCACATGCCATCATCATGTCATCTCCTGTCTCTGGATATTGATAACATTTTTCTCATGATGAAAATGCTCTTTCCTCACTATATCTGAAAGTTCTTTAAGATTCAGTTCAGGGTAAAACTAATCTATGAGACCCTCCTGAGCCCCCTAGATGATAATGCTTCCTCTGTTCTAAAATTGCCTTAGGTTTATATCAGCAGTGTACATGCTATGAATCCCTTGGTACAAAGAAAGCTCCTTGAGGACAGAATCTGTTTCATTTTTGTCTTTTATCCCCAGTATCTAACATACTCTCTTCACATAGTATATGTATTATAAATGGATGCTGAATTGAAAAGTCTAAAGAAGATGCATTGTTTTCTTAAAAGGTCTCAAACAACATACATATATAATATCCCTTTCTTCTTCGTCCATTAACTATACAAAGAGAGATATTTATCTGTTACAGCTATTTGAGTAATATTATAATATATTTACTAACTCTAAAGGATGTTAAATGCCTTTTCTTTTACAAACTCAGAAACTTCTTTGAAAGCACATCATAAACTTTAATGCTAATATATTAAATATGAGTTATCATTACTATTAGATTCCAATTTTGTTGTTGTGGTTGTTGCCTTTGCCCATCAACTCCATTTCTTCTGGGACTGTATCTTATTTGAAGAGCTCTAGAGTGAAAAACCCTGGAACAATGAGTATTAAATTCTGCTTTCCAAGTAATGAGCTCTTATTACCTGGGGAAGGTCACGTAACCACCTGTTTTTTTTTTTCATTTCTTCATCTTCTACATATAGAAGGTATTGCCAGTTCTCTTCAGAAAACAGGTATGCCAGTTGTGTCTCTATTAAGATCATGGCCTTCTCCTTTGGAGTATTAGGTAGGGGCCTGTATTGTTCAATCACAGTTAGTTTTTATGGTTGGTGTGTGAATAGATTATTAAGGAATACATGCTCTTGGTGACAGAGCAAAGCAATTTGAGCTTTTATTGCTGTTTTTTTTTTTTTGTACAGTTATGAGTATCTAGACCTCATCTACCTCTCCATTTTCTTAAGAAAGGCAAGACAAGTGAGGCTTATGTCTCCTAAGGGCCTAGGGCTTTTTGTTCCGACTAAATATGAGTCTGCCCTATGCAAACACCGGATGACTACTTTTCCACAACAGAAAATCAAAATCCATCTGGTTATGGATGCATGACAAATTTCATTTAGTGCGACTGTGTAACAGTCACATTCAAATTTGAGGCAAGAGTGAGCACAAGGCCTTTTTTTGTTCTTTAAAAGAACATTATTCTCGAGGAAGTTTAAATCACCAGCCACGGTTGGGGGGTAACATAATGTATTTCAGTTTGGGCTCTCTGTGACTGTGTTCAAATGGACCTTTAAGATTTCCCCAAGAGATTATGGCCCTGCTCATTAATTTTACCTGTTCATCCATTGAATTTAGTTAACATGAATACAGAAATTTAAAGCAAAACACTAAGGAAGAAAAAGTGGGCCCCCTATCATCTGCAAGAGCCTCCAGGCTGTAAAAACAAAACAAAACCTCCTTGTGCTATTTACCTGTGGGACTGGGATGGTCTATGGGTCCTATCTTTTCATTTGAACAGTGAGTTAATGAATTGGTTTCTTGCCAAGACTTCTATTGCAGCTGAAACCGAGTTATGATAATATGATAAACCTGTTTTAAATTTCTCATAGTGTGGTGTACTGCCTGCTAACCTATTGATATAAATAGCATATTCTCTGCCTCAATTTTCTAAGAGAGTAAAATAATTTGCCCTGATCATCCCTTCATCCTTGTTCTTTCCTTCCACCCTCTTCTTGGTGAACATCATCCATCCATCCATCCATCCATCCATCCATCCATCCATCCATCCATCCATTCTTCCATCCATCTATCTATCTAAGATCGATATCTAATATCAATCTTAGATAGATAGACAGATAGATATTTCTGACTCTTTATTTACAATAGTATTTTGTTTATTTTCCCAATTACACGTTAGGACAATTTTTAGCATTCATTTTTACAAGATTTTGAGTTCCACATTTTTCTTCCTACCTCCCTCCCCTGCCCTTTGCCTAAAGTGATAGGTAATTTGATACAAGTTATACATTTATTTTCATGTAAAACATATTTCCATATTTGTCACAGTTGTGAAGGAAGAAACAGATAAAAAGAAAAAATATATGAAGAATAAAATGAGTGGAAAAGTATGCTTCCATTTAGATTCCGAGTCCATCAATTCTTTTTCTAATGTGGATAGCAGTTTCTTCATGAGTTCTTTGTACTTGTCTTGGATGATTATATTGCTAAGAAGAGCTGAGTCATTCATAGTTGATTATCAGACAATGTTGCTGATACTGTGTATAATGTTTTCCTAATTCTTTTAATTTAATTTTGCATTAGTTTGTGTCTTTCCAGGTTTTTCTGAAATGTGTTTATTCATCATTTCTTACTGCACAATAGCATGTCATTACATCCATATATCATTGCTTGTTCATCTATTTATTCCCTAATTATTGGGCCTCCTCTCAATTTCCAATATTTTACTGCCTTGAAAAGGGCTGCTATAAATATTTTTGCACATGTAGTTCCTCTTCTATTCTTTATGATCTCTTTAGGATACAGACCTAGTAATGGCATTGCTGGATCAAAGGGTTTGGTTGCCCTTTGGGCATAGTTTTCAAATTGCTCTGCAGAAAGGTTGGATGAATTCACACTTCCACCAGCAGTGCATTGCTGTTTTAATTTCTCACACTCTCTCCAAAACTTATCATTTCCTTTTTTTGTCATTTTAGCCAATCTGATAGATGATGTGGTACCTCAGGGATGTTTTAATTTGCATTTCTCTAATCAAAAGTTATTTGGAACACTTCTTCATGTACCTATAGATAGCTTTGTTTTCTTTATCTAAAAACTGTCCATTCATATCTTTTGACTATTCATTAATGGAGGTATGGCTTGTATTCTTATAATTTTGACTTATTTTTCTATATATTTGAGAAATGAGACTTTATCAGAGATATTTACCATAAAGTCTGTTTCCCCTTTTTCTGCTTTTCCTCTAATTTTTGCTGCATTGGTTTTATTTGAACAATCCCTTTTTAATTTAATATAATCAAAATTATCCATTTTATATTTTAGATGCTCACTATCTCTTATTTGGTCATAAATTCTTCTATTCTCCATAGGTTTGACAGGTAAACTATACTGATTCTTCTAATTTGCTTATGAAGTCTTTGTTTATGTCTAACTCATGCACCCACTTTGTCCTTATCTTGGTATACGGTGCTCTAGCTTGTGCTCTTTTGCTTTCTAGTTTTCCCAGCAGTTTTTGTCAAATAGTAAGTTTTTATCCCAAAGCCTGGGGTCTTTGAGTTTACCAAACACTAGGTTACTGTGGTCATTGATTACTGAGTCTTGTGTACCTAATTTATTCCACTAAGACACCACTCTATTTCTTAGCTGTTACCAGATAGTTTTGATGATTACCATTTTATAATATAGTTTGAGATTTGGTATTGCTAGGCCACCTTCCTTTGTATGGTTTTTTTTCCCATTAATCCCTTAATATTCTTGACCTTTTGTTCTTCCAGATGATTTTTTTTTGTTATTTTTCTAGATCTATAGAATAATTTGGGGGGGTTGATTAGTATAACATTGAATAAGTAAATTAACTTAGGCAGTAATATCATTTTTCTTATATTAGCTCAGCCTACCTATGAGCAATTAACATTTTTCCAGTTATATAAATTTGACTTTATTCATGTGAAAAATATTTTGTAATTGTGTTCATATAGTTTCTAAATTTGTCTTGGTAGCTTTTGTTCCCATCACTACGTTGGCCCCCACTACCTTAAAAGGCACATACTCCAGTAGCTTAAGGGTTTTGGGAGTATCTAGGTCTTTCCATTGGCGTCAGTCTTCCTTGATGATTTCTCTAAATTTTAGAATTCTCCTGTACCCCAGTAGTGTTTAACCCATTAACAGATTTTGCAAAGGAATATCTACTTCAAAGGTATATAACAAATATACAAATATAATAACAAATATACAAATACCTCTCAACACCAAAGGAGCATAATTCTTTCTCTCCCTTACGTCCTCAAACTCTGAGGAGGAAAAGAGGATTAGTTCCATAGCTATGTAACACAATCTAACCAGCTCCAAGTACAAATTCATTCAACTGGCCTTGGATTTGAGTGCCAGGCAGACTGACTTCTCAGGGACTTCTTACTAGGTTGGCTGGCTTGCACACTTAACCTGAAATGCTTCCTCCAAGGTTACCATGACATGAGCACCAAGGTCCAGTGGGGATTCCATTGCCTGTATCTAGAACTAAAAAAAGGACAATTAAATAAAATAAGCCCAAATACAAGTCTATTTCTCTGGGACACAAGATAAAAGGGACAAAGGGAAAAGTTCTTCTTCCCCTGACCTAGTCAATTCTTGCCACTGATGCTGTGGGTAAATAGGACCTAGGACCTTTTCTGTATACCACCACAGGAAAAATATGAGCATGACTCTCTCAGTCTTATAGTTTTGAATACACAGCTTGTTCTAGCTACCTAGCCAATGGAAATAGGCTGTTGCCAGTTAAGTGGTGAGAGAACACGGCCTCTCTTCATCCAGAAGCAGAGTGACTCCATAGCAGGTGATCTAGATATAGGAAAAACCTTCATTAGACATTTCTGTAGAACATAAATATAAGCAGCAAGATTGTGTGATATCTAAAGTGCTTGTCCTCAGCTTTTGTGAACCTCAAATGAGATGTTTGTAAAGTGCTTGGCACAATGCTTGGCACATAGTAAGCACTATATAAATACCATAGTAGTTGTTGCAGAATACTTCCTCACATTAACCAATACCATGACATTTATACATTACTCTCCCTCTCCATCCCAACCAAATTAACCCACTCCCTATTTCCTCATACAATAATTCATTTTCTGTCTCCTCTCCTTTGATGTACTCCCTTCTCATATTTTCTTTATTAAAGAATTTCTGTTTTCCTTTAGGAAGAAGCTTAACCTCCACGTTCTATATGAAAGTTTTCTGCATCCCCTCCCCCCAACTAGTTATGTCCTCCCTCTCAACCTATATAATATTTAGCCATCTTATACTCATTTGTATATAATCTCTCTCTGTGTCTCTTTGCCTCTCTCGTTCTTTACACGCACATTGATGATGCACATCCTTTCCTTGAGTATAAAACTCTGGGCAGTAGAGATTGTTTCATTCTTTATATTTGTGCCCTTTGGTCCTAGCACATAGTTGATCCTTAATACATTTTTTTTTTGCTTTTTGGAGGGGGAAGGCAGGGCAGTTGGGGTTAAGTGATTTGCCCAAGGTCATAAGGCTAGTTTTGTGTTAAGTGTCTGTGGCTCCATTTGAACTCAGGTCCTCCTGATTCGAGGGCCAGTGCTCTATTCACTGTACCACCTAGCCGCCCCCTTTAATACAATTTGTTCACTGGTTGGATTTGCTCATATTTTTATTACCAATTCTAGTTTGCAGACACGTAAAAGAAAAGTTTGTCTGTCAATAGTTACTTAAATCATACAGTGTGTCAAAGTCAAGATGCAAACACACAATGACTAATTCTAATTCCAGTATTCTTTTCACTACATCACAATCTCCTTTTCTGAAATTGGGGGCCCTAGAGTCATCACAGGCACTCAGTTGCTTTATGTTTCAGCTCCTTAATGGTCTCAATTTTATTAGGGCCACCTCTGCTATTTGCCTCAATAAGTTCCCTAAGTCATTTACCTATCTTATGAGCAATCATTATGGGGCATACAAGGAAAGTGGACTCCATTGTCCCATATATATGAAGTCTGTGTACATTAGGTATCATTTCACTCATGTCTGGTATTTGCAGCCACTTCTGGTTTCAATTGAGTTTACCCACTGGATACAGATGATGCCTGTGTTCTGTACAGCAAGCCCCTGAATAAACATTGAACCTCTTGTCTCTGGGGCTGCTGGGGCACATGAAATGTCAGCTAGCAATAAGACCCAGTAAAGTGACATTGGAGTGCATGTTCTGTTCTGTGAATCATGTGGCTTCCAAACTAAAAGGTCCTGCTTTAAATTGGCCCTGCATACTTCTCCAAGTTAGAATTTGACCAGAACCTTGGGGTTAATAGCTTTGCTCTTGTTGAGAAAGCTCCAAGCCATTTTCATTCCAGAGCACTTTTAAATTTACATAGTCCCTATCGTGCTGGTCCCAAGAAGCTTTGTAGATAAGAAACAGATATTTGCTTATTTTATTTTATGGATATTCACATTTCTTTTTAGCCCTTGGATACATTTTCAGGCAACAGGAAAATAATATTTTCCCTGAGATACTGGTAATTTTGTTCAAAAGAGAAAATTGGGAATTGCTCTTTTCCCTAGACCTCAACATGAAGACAGGTTAGCCTAGGATGCTATATGGAAGTTGAGGGGAGGAAGCATCAGAGCCTTTCTAGACTATTTCTGTAGTTTAAGGATTAACGCCCTTCTGACTAGCTTGAGTCTAGGACTACAAAGTTACCTGTGAGCACTTAATAAATATAAAGTTCCTGGGGCAGAGAACCTGGGGCCTTGGCCACATGTGGCCCTTTAGGCCCTGAAGTGCAACCCTTTGACTGGATCCAAACTTCACAGAACAAATCATTTTATTAAGGGGATTTGTTCTATGGAGTTTGGACTCAATCAAAGGGCAACACTTGAGACTCTAGAGGGCCACATTTGGCCTTGAGCCTCCAAAGTTGCCCTGGAACAATGGTTGTCTGAGGAGGGAGAGTATGACAAGGGATTTGAAGCTATCAGAAGCAAAGAATTGTTTATAAAGTTATTCTAAATATATGCATCATCTGAGCCTATAGCTAGACAGATTTTATTGAATTGGGGATAGTAAGTATAGTGAGTTGGGTCAGCACTATTCTAACAGAAAATTGTTATACCTCCAAAGAGTTCTTTGCAAGAAGTATCTGATCATTAACTGCCCCCTCAAAAAAATCCTCCTTTCCTGCTTCCTAATGTTGCTCTGACATTTCTCTGTGTAGCATTCCCTTATTTTGGAACCCATTGCTTTCAAATTCTGAACATGATTTCCTCTCTAGACATATAAATTAGGCATCTCATGGATGCATTTCTCAACTTGAATTGTAGACTATCTTATCCATTGCTCATTTTATTCCTGCTTTGGGGTATTTCCTTGGACATGATTTATAGGAACTTGTTGATTCTTCCTTTTAAATCATCTGTTGATGCTCATGGGACAAGAAAGGCAGTCTTACTTCATGAACTAAAATAAAAACAAAATAAGATGAATAAACTCCTAGTTCTGACAATGACAGAACAGTTTTCTGTCCTATATACATTATAAGAGGCTACAGAGATGCAAGGGGCATGAAATCCCAGAGCAAAGCATTCAGTAACAAATAAGCAAAATTGTAGATAAGTTCATCACTGCCCTAGTGAAGTTTTTAGGTCTTATAGAAAATGCAGGAATAACTAAGGAAACAGTTGAACTTTGGCTTGTTTTACTCTTGACAAAACAGTAAACTTTGAGGATTCTTTTGCGATGGTCAGAAGGTTTTGTAGTTTTTCTTGTACAAGTGAAACTGTAATGGATCTATCCCTAATGGAATCCTAACATCCAAGAACCAAGGTAGGTTAAGACCCATGACCAGGGGAGAATTGGGGGTGGTTTGTCCTCTTCACACACAAAAGAAACATAGTTCTAAGCTCACACAAACTGGGTTCATTTCATGGATGGAGGACTGACCCCAAAGAGGTGATCAAGCTTGTCTCAGACTCTTTGATTTATTATGCACACACTTTGGAAAGTACACTGAAAATCTCTTAAACAAAGCTTAGGTTTGACTCATGTCTGGGGTCTCTTCAAAAAAGATTAACAGAATCCCTTTTATAAAGTTATTCAATTTATGCACAAAATAGCTTGTTTATTCTTCCACCACAAAGACATGCTTAAAACACAAAAGACACTGAGAAATGAGCATTGATTGATATTTAAAATATGAAACAGTAACTCATGGCTCGTATTATAGTGTTATGGGTGGTTGATATTGATACTTAAAACACAAGACACTGTGGGACTGATGTATAAGAATTCTACTGTCACCTTCTATAGGTACTGTCCAAGCAACTCATTCAAAGACCTAACTTCTCTAAAGTTAAGAAAAGACATTGCTTGGCTGTTTTTAGATCCTGTCATCTATAGTATGCACCTGGTCTTCTTTTCAACTCCAACTTGTTGCAGAAATCATTCCCTTCTAATGAATGAACATTTGAATTCAGAGTTTCCCAGACTCTCAAACTCAAATGTGTGATGTTAGATGTTAGATGCCAGCACAAAACAGTCATCGTAAAATTGCTTTTTAGTCAGTGAATTTCAATAAAAGAAACACAAAACAGAAAATACATTCTTGGACTTGAGGTCCAGTCTGGTTCCCTGACTAAGAAACTCTTGCTGTCACCTTAATAGTAGTTCAAGGGACAGTTCCCAAGAGTAAGTCATTTATTCAAAATATGAGGGGGAGAGAGAGAGACAGAGAGAGAGAGAGAGAGACAAAGAGAGAGAGAGAGAGAGAGAGAGAGAGAGAGAGAGAGAGAGAGAGAGAGAGGAAGAGACAGAGTGAGACAGAGAGACAAAGAGATAGAAACAGATACAGAGACAGAGATACACAGAGAGACACACAGAGACAGAGAGAGACAGAGAGAGATAGAGGCAGAGACAGAAACACAGAGAGAGAGAGAGAGAGAGAGAGAGAGAAAGAGAGAGAGAGAGAGAGAGAGAGAGAGAGAGAGAGAGAGAGAGAGAGAGAGATTGAAAGAGATCAATGTTTTTAAAGCCTTCTGAGCAAGCAGCTATTCCTAATTTAATCAATAATCCTCTTTGCCCCAAACCCTTCAACAAAAGATCGGAACATGTATTATTGGAAATGGTTCGGTCATAGGAACTATGGAAAAGACCAAGTTATAAGCTAGACTCCAAACATGGATCATGTATGGTTCCCTGCATGTTTCAGAACAGTAGTTAAATGGTGTTTAATGAACTCCATTACACTATTCTTTATGGTGAAAGACCTGTCTGGATAGAACATCTCCTAAATGACTCCTTACCTCATGTGGACAAGTATACCTCCTACTTTTCAAAGTAAAGTACAATGAGTTAAGAGAGATCTTTGATTTAAAACTCTGATAAAAAATAGATACTGATTACTGACTCAAGAAGGGCTAGAAAATGATAATGGAGACATCATCTCCTTTAGGAGTCTAAAGCAAGATTTATTGTAACAAGACAGGTCCAATCCACTTATCAGAAGCCTTCTTTAGTTCTGTTTGAGTTGAATAAGCCTAATTGTCATTAATTCAGAGCTGTGCCAGTTATGGAGTTAACTATCAAGTTCATTGTTTAATCTTATGCTGCATTTTCCAGGCCCACTCACCATTAATAACAGGGGAAAAAGTGAAGTTTTATTTTTAAGCAGGGGTAAGGGGGAAAGAATACTGTGCACAGCTAGTATCTGTCCTATGGGCATCAGGCAGTAAAAAAAAAAATCAAAGGTGGCAGGTCTGATACACTCACTTGAGGGCCCATTCAAGAAACAGAACTTCTCAGGGAAAAAATAGGGTAGAAGGAGAGGGGAAAAAATGGGGAGATGACATCACTTTCCAGCACTGATTATCTGGTGCTTTAGACTTCATGTAATGGAAAGGGGTGATGGTTGGGGACAGTTGGGGAAATGGATGAGCTCATTCTTGGGGTGATCCCACAAGAGACTTGTTAGACCCTGAAACCCATTGCAATTTTACTAATTCAATAGCAAGTAAACAATTAATCTCTCTCTCTTTCTCTCCATATGTATGAATGCACATATATAATTAGAAATATATATAAAAGAAGATAAATGAAAATATAAATTTTATTTTATTGAAACTCTAGATGGTAGTTCAACTAATGTATGAATTCTTCTAGCATCTATGAGATGAAAGTATTGTAGTTACCAATAGGTTAAAGGAACTTGCAAGCTTCAGAAATGAGAGATGGAGGATTAGAAAGCTCAACATCTAGTTCAGGTCACAGGCCATCTATGGTTTTCTAACTTAGTGTTTGTAATTATTCCTTTTATTATTTTGTAAGCATTGATATCTCACAATATACAAGTATTGAAGAAGAAAAAAATATTTGAACTCAAGATAAAATGGTACTCACTAGCCCTGATGGTTTGGCTAAGAAAGTGACAGGGTAAGAGATTTCCAATAGAATTTCACAGAAATGCCAAACTATTGGGCCAAGAAAATATCACAAATAACTGAGGCAAAAGCAATAAGATCTCCATTAAAGGCAGGGGGGGAGTCAGGTTACTAAAACTTGGTTATAGTAGTTTGAAGGACCACAACCAATGATATTGACAAATATTATTCCTGATGTTGGAATGTTATAATGGCAGCAGAGAAAATGAGCAACACCATGGTACTCATCCCTAGTTCTTCCTAGAACATAGATTTAATTTGCTGAATTCTCAGTCTTTGCCTACTACATAAAGGAATTGGAGCCCCTTAGAATAGTCTGTAATGTAGCCTATTAGCAGATAAAGACATATATGAATGGTTATCTGATCAACATTACACCCATGGACATGTGTTGAAGATTGGGACTGACTGGCTTCCTGAAAGCTATGTACAAGGTAGCTTCAGTGTAATGAGAATCAGTTGATAAGTCCATTTCTAATTAAACAGTGGGTTCTGTGGCTTATAAATTAGGATTATTCACTTTTCGATATGTCTGTTTTCGTTTTCTGTTCATCTTTATTGCAACAGCTACCTCTTGACCTGAGCTTGCACTCCCTGAATCTTTGCCTATATTACTAATTGTGGTGAAATAAGAATCCTGGATTTGTGCAACCGGCAGGTAGTAGAACAGGAATGCTACAGTTTCAACAAAAGAATATGTAAACTGGAAAACTTGTCAACCATGTTGAAATAGACCATGGCTCCAACTTCTAGTGTGTTTTTTTCTAGAAGAACAGATGATGTCTTAGGTCATAAATGCAGTATCTTAAGTTGAGTGTATTAATAAGTGACACCCAATAGGCGTCAAAGTTGTTAGTTTGTGGGAATAATATGGTGCTATGTTAATCTGGTTATATGTGTAATGGATAGAAACAATAACAGGAATAATACTAGTTTCATTATATGCCTGGAACAAAATAGTATTAGTTGAAGGACCATGTTAATATATTTGCTATTTTCTTGTTACTTATTTCTGCAAACTTTGGAACCATCACTTACAGATTCAGACACCTTACTTCACCAATTAGGTTATAGTAGCAGCAGCATCAGCAGCAGCAGCAGCAGCAGCAGTAGTAGTAGTAGTAGTAGTAGTGGTAATAGCAGTATCAGCAGTAGTAGTAGGGGTAGTAGTAGTAGTAGTAGAAGTAGTCGTAGTCATAGTAGTAGTAGTAGTTGTAGTAGTAGTCATCATCATGGTAGTAGTAGTGGCAGTGTTGGTGGTTCTGGTGGTGGTGGTAATAGTAGTAGTAGTTCTAGTAGTAGTAACAATTACCTTTCATTGAAGGTCTTTAAATGGATCCATATATGAATGTTGTTAAGAGGCACTCTAATTGAATATGAATCAGACTAGATGAGCTTTAAGGTCTGTTCCAAAGCTAGATCCTCTAAGAATTAATTTACCTAGATGTATTTATGTATTGTTTTATATATACCTCACAAATGAAGGACAACTAAATAGGAAAGTAGGAGGACATGATTCCTAAGTTTTGGGGGGAGAAAGGAGAAGGGAATTTGACCATTACAAATAATTAGGGTTACATATCATGAAGAAATATAGGTGGGGAGGAGCAAAGATGGCATTGTAGAAGCAGGAAACTCCATGTGCTCCCCCCATAAGCACCTCAAATACCTATAAAAATGACTCTAAACAAACTTTAGGGCTACAGAACCCACAAAGTAATAGAGAGAAACAAACCACTTGCTGAAGACAGCCTGGTAAAACAATAGAAAATTTCCATGCCAGTGCTTTGGGAGCTGAGCACAGCCCCACATAAGCTCCTGGTTTTAGCCTCAGGGAGGCTGAACAGCTGCAGCTAGAAGGACATCAGGAGAGTAGATCACCAGCAGCTGTGGTGGTTTACAGAATTATCAACCCATAAATGCCAAAGACAAAGTGAGAGGTCAGTGGATTTGGGGAAGAGGGAATCCGGGAGTGTGGTTTGGCCTCTTCTCCCAGAGGGAAAATTGGTTGACGTGCAACAGCTGCCACCATGTGCCTGCTTCAGAACTCCTAGCCTAAAGATTGTAGGGGTACCAAGCAACCATTCTGAGGGGTAATTGCTCTTGCAATTACCTGCTTGCATCAGGATTGCTGTCTAGGGTGGAGATCCTGGGGTGTGTGACCAGTGTGCCAGAGGGTGTGGAGGCTTCAGGGAGGGCAGCCAATTAATAGCTCTGGCAGCTGCAAAAAACCCAGCAATTTGGGACAAAGCTTTCCTCTCTTGAAGCAGAGATCTACTGTGGCAAAAAGCTCAAAAGTCAAGTAATTGAGTGGCAACATGAGCAAGCAAAGGAAGTAAAGCAAGCACAACAATCCTACTTTAGATCACTATTCTGGAGACAAAAAGGATCAAAGCATGGAACAGGGGGGAAATAACAAAGTCAGAACTCCTGTACCAAAAGCTTCCAAGAAAAATATGAATTGATTAAAGGCCACAGAGGAGCTTAAGAAGGATTTTGAAAATCAAATAAGAGAAGTGGGGGAAAATTGGGAAGAGAAATGAGAATGATGCAAAGAAATCATGAAAAACATGTCAACAACCTGACTGAAGAAAACAACACCTTAAAAAATAGACTAACTTGGGTGGCTAGGTGTTGCAGTGAGTAAGAGCGCCAGCCCCGGAGTTGGGATGATCCGGGATCGGGTCAGGCCTCAGAAAATGAGCACCCACACAGAAATAATCACTGGCCATGTAACCCTGAGCAAGATACTTAACCCCAATTGTTCAAAAAAAATTTTTTTTTTAAATGGACTAATTCAAATGTCAAAAGAGGCTCAAAAAGCCAATGAGGAGAAGAATGTCTTAAAAAGAAAATTTTCCAGATGGAAAAAGAATATCAAAAGCTCACTGAAGAAAATAATTCCTCCAGAATTAGATTGGAGCAAATGGAAGCTAGTTATTTTATAAGAAATCAAGATGCTCTTAAACAGATCCAAACAAATGAAAGAATAGAAGGCAATATGAAATATCTCATTGGAAAAACCACTGACATGGAAAAAAGATCCAGGAGAGATAATTTAAAAATTATTGGACTACCTGAAAGCCATGATCAAAGAAAGAATCTAGAAATCATACTTTAAGAAATTCTCAAGGAAAATTGCCCTGATGTTTTGGAACCAGGTGGCAAAATAGAGGTTGAAAGAATCCACTGATCACCTCCTGAAGAAGATCCCAAAAAAGAAGATCCCCCCAAAACTCCTAGGAATATTATAGCCAGGTTCCAGAACCAAGCCAGGAAGAAACAATTTGAATATTGTGGAAACATAATCAGGATAACACAGGCTCTGGCAGCTTCTACATTGAGGGATTGAAGGGCTTGGAATATGATATTCTGGAGGTCAAAGGAGCTGGGATTAAAACCAAGAATCACCTACCCAGAAAAACTGAGTATAATGTTTCAGAGGAAAATATAGTCATTCAATGAAATAGAAGCAAGAAGCAAGAAAAGCATGAGAACGTAAACAGGGAAAGAAAATCTTAAGGAACTTATCAACTGATTTATCAATTTATCAACTTCTTTACATTCCTACATGGAAAGATGATAATTATAACTTATGAAACTTTTCTCAGTATGAAAATATTTGTAGGAAATATAAATGTAGGTGTGTGTGTGTGTGTGTGTGTGTGTGTGTGTGTGTGTGTAAATGACTATATGACTATATAGGAACATATATGGGCATATGAATACATATGTGAGTGTGTGTATATATGTGTACAGGTATACATAGACAGAGGGCACAAGATCAATTGAATAGGAAGGGATGATACTTAAAAGGTAAAATTGATAGGTGAGAGAAGAATATAATGAGTGGAGATGGGGAGAGACAGAATGGGTAAATTATCTCATATAGAAGAAATAAGGGAACACTGTTAAAATGGAGGGGAAGAACATGAAGTCAACTGGGAATGGATCAACCTTATTCTCATTGAATGTGGATTAGGGAGGGAATGATATACACACTATATAGGGTATCTCACCCTACAGGAAAGTAGGGGGAAAGGAGATGAGAGGGGAGGATAATGGAGGGGAGAGCAGGTTGGGGGGGTAGGAAATTGGAATCACACACTTTTGAAAAGGGACAGGGTCAAAGTAGAAAATAGAACCAGGAGAGGGGATAGTGGGATAGGATGGAGGGAAATATAGTCAGTCTTTCACAACATATCTACCATGGCAATGTTTTGCATAGCTACACATGTACAACCTATATTGCATTGCCTGTCTTCCCAGTAAGGGTGGATGATAAGGGAGGAAGGGACAGAATCTGGAATTCAAAGTTTTAAAATCAAATGTGAGATATATGTATATATATACTGGGAAGTCGGAAGGGGTATGGGGGAGGATATAGGAGAGAGCAGATTGGGGGAGGGGGTATACAGTGGGATAGATGAGGTGAAAATTTGTAACTCAAAATCTTGTGGTAATGAATGAGGTAAACTAAAAACAAACATAAAATTTAGTTTGAAAAAAAAAAGAAAATAAAAAAAAAAAGAAATATTGGTTTTATTTTTGCTTTCTATGGGCCTGAAGGTTGGGTGATAGATGCAGGAGCTAAGATTAGGCTACTAGAAATAAAATATATGGTGTTTGTACCTTATCCTTATAAAATATATGAATGATAATAATACAGGATCTTATGAGATCTAATGAGAGGAATAAAAAGAAAACTTAAAAATTATAACTTTTTATTCTAATGAGCTTAATTCACTAATAAAGGGGTAAAATACTGGAGAATAGTTTAGAAAACATAAATCAACAACATTCTCCTTAAAAATTATTTTCATCTAAACCACAGGGATTCATGTAAATTTAGAGTGAAATAAATTAAATTATGTGTTAACTGGATTTGCAAACAAATGGATTGTAATAATGATTTTAGATAATACAATAGAATGCATAGATATCATTGAGGTAAAAGTAGCAAAACTACATAACGATTTAAGGTAGCAGAGATATGAAAAAGATCAATATTGAATGCATGTACACAAAAAGTATACACAGAAAAAAATAACTAAAATAAAAAGTCCTATTTAGTAAAGTAATAGTTTTATCTGTTCTTAAAGAACTTGATCAACTTAACAGAAAGATAAGATGAAAAAAACAGGAAAAAGTTGAATAAGATAGTGGGGAGCATAGATTTCATATATAGAGAGATTTCTGAATAGGAATCTAGAATTATGGCTTTGAGGTTCGTGCTCTTTCCAGTGCCTATTTGATCCCCACTCCAAAAATAGTTGTGCTTAAACCATAATCACATTTAATTCTACAAGTTTATTTATTTTCTCTTTGTGTTAATCACTCATTAATTCCTAATATAAAATGATCTCCATCTCCTAACAATGGAAATAGAAGAATTGATGCATTAAACTCTGATTCTGGCTGAAATTCAATGTAGTTCAGACAGTCTGTGTCAGATTGTTCTGGCCTGGTTGTCAAATAAAAGCATCACAAATACTTCCACTCCTTAAGAGTCTACCTCTCGAGGGGCAGAGCCAAGATGGCAGAGTAGAAACAGCATTTCAAATGTGCTCTGCCCCACACAAATTTCAAACAACGTGAAAGGGGACTCCAAACAACTTCTGGAGCCACAGCACCCACAGAACAGCACAGAGAAGTTAACCTCCTGCTGGGGACAGCCCAGTAGCCCTGCAGGGAGCAGCCAGCGCAGCACTCTGAGAGCAGGCAGCACAGCCCACTGGGAACCGACAATTCAGGGTGCAGAGCTGAGCCCAGGTACGCGGTTTTAGCCCCAGGGTGTCCGGGCCTTCAGCCAGTTGGAGGGACCCCAGAACACCAGCAATTGTGGCGATTCCAGAATTATCAGCACAGATATGCTTAGGACAAAGTGAGAGGTTAGTGCCCTATGGACTTTGGGACCAGTATTTGGGGAACACGCAGCTGCCTCCCCTGGGGGCAAAAAGCTGCTGAAGAAACAGCTGCACAGAAGCCATTTTGCAGCATCAGTAGTGGCTCTAGTTCCTGGTCTGCGAACTGTAGTAAGATCCAGCAATCAGTCTGGGGGTTAATCGCTTTTGCTTTAAACTGCCTGGATCTGGATTGTGGTCTGGGGGGAAAGTTTGGGGTGGGTATCCAACTTGCCAGAGTGGTTGGAGGCTTTACAGAGGCCACCCAACTGGCAGAAGTTGTGAAGACCCCACGTTTGGGCGGAAGCTCCCCTGTCTGGTGGCAGAGTCCTACTGTGGCAACAAGCCCCAAAATCAAGTAATTAAGTGGCAACTTGCCTAGGCAAACAAAACAAAACAAAACAAAAAAACAGAAAAGTTCAACATTGGATTCCTATTTTAGGGGCAAAGAGGCTCAAAGCATGGAGGAGGACTGTGAGGTCAGAACTCCTGCACCAAAAGCCCCAAATGAAAATACAAGCTGGCTACAGGCCATAGAGGACATCAAGAAGCAGATAAGAGAAGTGGGGGAAAATTTGGGAAGAGAAATGAAAAAGATGCAAGAAAAGTATGAAATGACAGTCAACAGTCTGACTGAGGAAAATAACACCTTAAAAATAGACTAACTCAAATGGCAATAGAGGCTCAGAAAGGCAATGAGGAGAAGAATGCCTTAAAAAGCGGAATTTGCCAGATGGAAAAAGAATCTCAGAAGCTCACTGAGGAGATTTATTCCTTCAGAGTTAGACTGGAGCAAATGGAAGCTAGTGACTTTATGAGAAATCAAGATACTATTAAACAGATCCAAACAAATGAAAGAATAGAAGGCAATGTGAAATATCTCATGGGAAAAACCACTGACCTGGAAAATAGATCCAGGAGAGATAATTTAAAAATTATTGGACTACCTGAAAGCCATGATCAAAGAAAGAACCTAGAAATCACCCTTCAAGAAATTCTCAAGGAAAATTGCCCTGATGTTTTAGATCCAGAGGGCAAAATAGAGGTTGAAAGAATCCACCGATCACCTCCTGAAAAAGATCCCAAAAAGAAAACTCCCAGGAATATTATAGCCAGGTTCCAGAATCCCCAGATCAAGGAGAAAATACTACAGGTAGCCAGGAAGAAACAATTTCAATATTGTGGAAACACAATCAGAATAGCCCAGGACCTGGCAGCTTCTACACTGAGGGATCGAAGGGCATGGAATATGATATTCCAGAGGGCAAAAGAGCTGGGAATGAACCCAAGGGTCACCTACCCAGCAAAACTGAGTATTTTGTTTCAGGGGAAAATATGGTCATTCAGTGGAATAGAGGACTTTCAAGCATTCTTGATGAAAAAACCAGAGTTGAATAGAAAATGTGACATTCAGACACAAGAAGCAAGAGATGCTTGAGAAGGTAATCAAGGAAAAGAAATCAAAAGGAACTTATCAAAGTTGGACTATTTACAGTCCTACATAGAAAAACAATAATTGTGTTTGATGAAACCTTTCTCATTATGAAAATAATTGAAGAAGGGTACATGGCATATGTTCACAGGTTTACATGGATAGAGGGCACAGGTTGAATTTTATGGGAAGGGATGATTCTTTTTTTTTTTTTTTTTTTTTGGAGGACAATTGGGTTTGGGTGACTTGCCCAGGGTCAGCGGCTGGGTTTTTGTTTGTGTGTTGGGTGTCTGGGGCCAAATCTGAGCTCGGGTCCTTTTGGCTCCTGTGCCAGCGCTCTGCTTGCTGTGCCACCTAGCCACCCCAAGGAAGGGATGAAGGGGTGAAGTCAAGAGGTGAGAGAGGAAAGTGGCAAGAGGAGATGGAGAGAGACAGGGTAGGGTAAACTATCTCATGTAGAAGAGGCAAGGGGAAGTAGTTGCAGTGGAGGGGAAGAACAGGAAGGCAAAAAGGCAAAAGCATATTCTTATTGAAGTTGGCTCAAAGAGAGAATCACACACATACTAAATGGAATATCTTACCCTCACTCACTCTCCTGAGTAGGGCAAAGGGGGATGAAAGGGGGGATGATGGAGGGGAGGGCATTCTGGGGGGAGGGGAGGTTGGAAGTACCCACTATCAAAGAGGGATAGGATCAAAGTAGGGAATGGACCAGGTGGGAGTTGAGATGGGTGGGAGGGAAATATAAGCAGTCTTTTACAATATATCTACTATGGTAAGGTTTTGCATAGCTATACATGTACAAGACATACTGAATTGCTTATCTTCTCAGAGGGAGTGGGTGACAAGGGAGGAAGGGAATGGATCTGAAAATCAAAGTTTTAAAATTAAATGTTTCATAAGATGTCCAGGCATTGGGGCTCAGAGATTCACCTTGCCCTAATGGCAAAGTCGAAGGGGGTATGGGAGAAGATATGGGAGAGAGTAGATTGGACGAGGGGATATCTAGTGGGACTGCTACTCTGGGGTAGTGGGTAGGGAAAAAATAGGGGAAAAATGTAACTCATAATCTGGTGGAAATGAATGATGTAAACCAGAAGTTAATAAAACATTTGTTTAATAATAAAAAAAAACAACTAAAAAAAAGAGTCTACCTCTCATGGCAAATCTTTAATAAACTTGATTTACTTTGGCTGAGAAAAAAAATAAAGAATAAACTCTGATTTTAAGAATCAGACAAATAAATTTAGGAACATGAAGAGAAATTTAAAACCACATAGCTGAGGTCAATAGCATGAAAAAATTGTAGAGATGTATCAAAAGTAAATTCTCTGTTGATACATAGACCAGCAGCCAGCCTAATTTTGACATAATATGCAATCATGGTGTAAGGGTTATGCGATTTAAAGATCTTCCATGCCCCATTGGACTTGCTGACATAGCAGGAAGGGGCGGGGCAAGAGGAAGAGGAAAAAAAGCTAGAGTTCTGGTGGGGACTGTTGGTGGCCACAGCAACAGCAGCAGTAGAGGTAGAGGGGCAAACCCCTTTTTGAGCCAGCCAGAATTTCTGCTAAGGACTCTTTTTGGGGACTGCCAGGGACTTGAACTGCAGGGGGCCGGAGCTGTTGTGAGCACGCTTCCTGGATGCTGAGCAGTTGTTGTGAGTGGGGAGAGAAGGACCTTTGCCTGAGGTAGCCTGTTCTGTTTTGAAGGCTTAAGAATGTGGTTGGTTACTTCATTAACTACTTGTGCCAATTTCATAACTACTCTGATGGCTTTGACTTTCTGGTTTTGGGACTGTTATTTGGTTTTTTTAATAAATGTTCTTGCTTTATTCCCCATATAGAGAGCCTGATATATTTTGTGATTAATAACCACATAAGCCTATTTATAATTGCCACAGGCATAGTGAATATTGCATTGTTAATACACATGGCAACCCTATTATACCTAGTTCCTTAATGAATCCATAGTAAGGATACAGAAGTTATGGAAACAGTCTAATTTCATGACTTTATTTTTTTTTAATTGATCAGTATTACATCATTAATAGGGAGAAAATTCAGTGTAAAAGCAGTAGAAAGAACACTGAACTACAAGGCACCACACATTCTGAAGTGTCTAATTCCCCTACTGAATTTGAGGTTAAAATAGAGGTTTTTTACCTAAGGGCTACTCAGTCACTGCAGAATCACATGAGAACATGAATGTGGCAAGGCTACTCTTTAAATTCCAAGGAATTATGCCTTATTTCCTGTCATATATGGACTATGTTGATGGCCATGACTTACTAATTCCTCTGAAGGTGGTGCTTCTGTGGTACTCTGGATAGACTCTGCTAACGGAACTTCATACTAACATGAATACTAAAGTTACTAGTGGTCCATTGTCTTTACCTGTACAATTTCTACCACTGCTATATCTAGCTCTGTTACTTGAAATGCCTAAATCCCAACATTTATCTTTGGATTTCCAAATTCCAACCAGAACCCATGTGTCAAGATTAATCTTCATAACACTCTAATGAAGGAATAAGTGACCTGCCCAAGCTCCCAAATCCACATCCACATATCTAGGCCACACATGGCTGGAAATAGAATTTGAGATAAAATTGGAATTCTTTCTTATCTAACTAATGGAGAAAGGGCTAATATTTCCTCCCTCTGCAAAAATAAAGCACAGAATAGGAACCTGGCCTAGGCTTGAGTGAAGTAGAACAAACAATAACATTTACTGAATCAGCAACAACATGTTCTCAGTTCCTGCCTTCACAATCTCTTGTAAGAAAATATATGTAACCTGGGTTTGATAAGAATCTGGCAATCCTGGCAGGAACCAAGGATATAAATATAGAATACCAATTAATGAAATGACATTTATAAAAATATTATTTATCCTTCCACCTTAGACATAAGCCTTTTTGCAAGGGGCCATATGCTTCTTATACTCATTTTAGAAGAACAGTGTGTTTATTTGTTAGATTTCACTTCAACAAATATTTATTAGTTGCCTACTATGTACAAAGCACTGTATTTTAGACCCTAGGGATGAGGAGAAGGAAGAGAGACTCTGCCCTCAAGGATATTTATTAGATTAATACAAGGTCTCCCTATGCAATTAAGCCATGAGCACATTTAGATAATTTAAAATACACACTGTGGCAATCAGTATTATCCTTAGTGGACTCATGGGGATATAACTTCTGCTTGAATCTTGATTTGGCAGTCTAATATAGAAACATACTACAATACAGAGGAGCAATTTTCTTGTACAAACGAGCTTCTAGATGGCAAAGAATAGGCATTTGGTCTCTGGTGGCAAAAATAGATTGGGCACAAATAAAACAACTTTTCAAAAGTACAGTTCCCTATTCTATCACTGCCTGTTCTACAAAGAAATTTCAGGTGGTGCTTCTATTTGTCTTTTTCTGTAGGATGATGATGCTATTCTCGAACTGCTATTTGTGAATGTGAGTACTACAAATAAGGAAATTATTTTTTCCCCAGTAAAGGAGACATGACATGAGAAAATGGATAGAGAACTGGCCTTGAAAGTTTTAATTTAAGTTTTTGACTGTGTGACCATAATCACTTAACCACTCCATGTCCCTGGAAACTCTCTAAAACTACATTAAAAAATTCTTGTTTTTGATTTTTATTTGTTGAAGGAGTTAGCCTACTTTCAGGGCTTACATCAATGAAATCAAAGGTTTAAATTGAAAAAAGAAGTATTAAAACACATGTGGGAAGATGCGTTCATTTTTTATGTCTTACAGAAAACTCTTATAGGGAGACCATATTCTGACATCTGCAATTGAAATTTCAAAGTAACATTTTTTGGGAAATGATAGAGAGCATTAGAATGACTGCATATTTTTCTTTTTTGCAAAGATACTTTGAAAATTGGGGTTTACTCTCAACTAAGAGGCATTTATTTTTGGGCTTACTATGTGGAAGGCCTTGTGTTAAGCACTAGGAATATCTAGAAAGGTAAAAACAACCCTTTCCCTAAAGGAGGTACATTCTACTGGTGTGGAAAAAAAAAACATGTTGTAAATAATTAGATTATAGTATATAAGTGGAAAGTAATTTGAGAAGTCAAGACATTCAAAGGTAGAGAGATGAGAAAGACCTCATATAGATAATAGGATTTGTGCCAAAGAAACTGAGAGATAGAAGTGAGTGGGCAGAGTATTTGATGCCTCAAAGACTAACCAAAGAACTGCAAGTAGGGCAGTGCATTTGGATTAGATAATTAGTAGAGGGAGAAAATATAAGAAGGGTAGAAATATCAGAAGAATTGAAGAACTTTAAATGCAAAGAAGAATTTTATGTTTGATCTCAGATGTAATAAGGAATAACTAGAGTACCTTGAGTGGGGGAATGACATTTCAATTAAATTCAACATTTATTAAGCACCTTCTATGTGCCAGACAATTCTGTGCTAAATCCTGGGGATACAAATAAGAAAAAAAGAAAGATAGTTCCTGCCTTCAAGGAGCTTACAATATAATGAGGGAAAATAATAAACAAAAGAAACTTAAAAAGAGAAAGGTACCTGCCCAGAGCATTATAATAGTGAAAAATGGCATGTAAGTGCAAAAGGCTGATGAATACCAAGGCCAATCCAATTTTTGAGATGATGAGTTTCAAAGTGATGGGTTTTATCTGAAGACATGATGATTGTGATGTCAATTCAAGGATGGTAACTGTTAGGAAATGGTTTAATGATGAGGTCTCTGAGACCTCTAAATGCAAACTTGGGAGGAGTTTTTTACTCTCTAGATCTACAAACAGAAAGGCAGAGGTTGAGAGAATAGAGGAGGTAGGAGTATAAAAGTTGATGCAACCTCTGTAAGGTTGAAATTCCTGCTAATATACTTTAGAACATATTTTAAAAATCATATTGGCAGCTAAGTGGAAGATGAATTGGAATGTGACAGGAAGAACAGTTAGGAACCAATTGCAATAGTGCTGACAAGAGATGATGAGAACATGAACTAGGTTTGTGGTTGTGTGAATAAAGAGAAAGGGGTATTTATGAGAGATGTTTTTTTAAAGGTAGAAGCAACAGAATTTGGGAACATATTTGATATGTTGGATGAGTCAAAGTGAAAAGTCTATGATGACAGTGAGGTTGTAAGCCTGGATGACAGAAAGGATGGTGATACCTTGGAGAGTAATATGGGATTTTGAAAGACAGGAATATTTTCATGAACACATAATGGATTTTGTTTTGAGCATTATGAGTTTGAGATCCATATAAAACTATGAGTTCCAGATGTTCAAGAGTCACCTTATAATATGGAACTAGAGCTTAGGAGAGAGACAAGAATTAGATTTTTTTGGTGTTGTTGTTGGTTAGTTGTTTTCAGTCACTTCTAACTCTTTGTAACACCATTGGGGGTTTTCTTGCCAAAAATGCTAGAGCAGTTTACCATTTCCTTCTCTAATTCATTTGAAAGATGAGGAAACTGAAGCAAACAAGTTAAATGACTTGCCCATAGTCATACAGTTGTTAAGGATCTGAGGGCCTATTTCAACTAAGGAAGATGAGACTTCCTTTTTCCTGACCTCTCTCTACTGTGTGCCTGGCTCCCCAGAGCTGGATCTATGGAATTAAGAACTGTCTAAATAGAGGTAAGAAATATATCCATAGAAATTACTGTGATCCTGTAATGGCAAACAAAGAAGTACTTAGTGGTTTGTTTCAGCTATTTAATTATTTAGCACCTGGTTTCAGTTCAGGTTTCTTTTGAACCTTACCGTGATTGTATCAAGTCTTTGTAAAGAAACAGAACCTGTGAACCCCACAGTGGGAGAAACTTGCTGATTCAAAAAGAAGGGGCAGAACAGGGAGGAGCTAATGACTATATATATATATGGAGAAGCCCAAGCTGAAGAGAGCAGAATGAAGTAATTGAACATATGAAATCCTATAGAAGAGTTAAAAAGTATCAAGACTGAGAAAAGGTCATTAGATTTCATAATTTAGAAAGCAATGATAACTTTGAAGAGCGTAGTTTTATTTGAATAACAAGTTTGGAAATTATGTTGTAGTTGACTTAGAAGAGAGTAAGAAGAAAGGTAATGGAGTCATTCGTGAGGTTTAGGCAAGAAGGGAAGAAGAGTTACTGCATAGTAGCTATCTTGGATGGTAGGGACAAATAAGGTAAGTTTAACCATAGGGTTATTAGCATGCTTGTAAGAAGCAGGTAAGGCAAGATTGAAGATATATAGAGTGGAAAAGATGGGGAGCTTTTCAGTATTTTGGAGAAGATGTAAGAAATCAGAATCAACAGTTCATGTAGAAGGGCCATGCATTTGCCTGAGAAAGAAGTAAAGACTAAGATAATTCAGAAAGATTATGGAACATGTGAGGAGGAAAGAGAGTAATCTCTGAGAAGGATCTTAATTTCATCAGTCAAGTATGAGAGTCAGTCCTCAGCTACTATGGTTAGCAGTGAGGGTTCCATGATAGGTCTGAGGAAAGAAAAAGAGGTTTGTAACAGGCTCTATGGGGAGAGGAATAGAGAATCAATTATGGAGGCTTAGACTATTTTAAAAACTATATTGAAGGTGTAATTGAAGTAAATTTGCAGTGGACTCAATCTACAGTATTGAATTTATGATTTCATTCAGTAGTGCATGAATAGAGTTAATCCATATAATCCAGGGTAGAGAGAAGTAGTTATAGCTAAAAGGAGTCAAGGGCCTATCTGGGAAAGTAACAGTACAGATCTGAAGGCCAGAAGAAGGCAGGGAAAATGAGGAAACAACAAAAAGAGAACTTGATCATAAAAATCTATGATGTTCATGGAGAAGTTCAAGACAGAAATTCAGAAAAATTATTTGAAAATATCTAAAACCAAATTTCAAAGAGAAAAAAATACAGATTGAACACAAGCCTAACTAAAATCCGTAAAAGAGATAAAGCAAAAAATATAAAACTCAATAAGAATCAATTATAAAAACTTTATTATTTGTTTATATGTTTATATCCAAAAAGGTTTTTGATAAAGAACAACACTCATTTCTACCAAAAAAAGAAAACCAAATCCTCAAATGGATAGTTACAAATGAATTTTTTCCTTAAATTAATAAAAAGCATTAACCTAAAACCATCAGCAAGAATTATTTGTAATGGGGATGAACTAGAAGATTTTCTGGTAAGATCAGGCAGGTGTGAAAAAAAAGAATGGCCACTGTCACCAATATTACATAATAAAGTATTGGAAGCAACAACATTAAAAGAAGAAAAAGAAATAGAAGGAATCAGAATAGGGAATGAGATAATAAAAATATCTCTTTTGCATATTTTATGATGATATGAAAATCCCCAAAACTCAAGTATAACATTTGTTGAAACAACAATTTTACAATTATATAAAGGATATAAAACAAATCCCCATAAATCATCAGCATCCCTATATATTGCAAAAAAAAAAATCCTTCAATAAGAGATAGTAAGAGATACCCCATTTAAAATAAGTCTAGAAAGTATAAAATACCTGGAGTATACCTGCTGAAAGAAATCCAGAAACTATACTTGAGGATTAAAATTGTTCAACGTACAATAAGAGAGACTGCAACAGAATTCTGAGCCAATGGCACTTTATTAAAGGGTCCATGTTCCCCTATAATGAAATGGACCTCAGATATGTCTTTTTCCAGGATCTTGTTTTATAGGGTTTGATAACCAAATATGCAAAAGAGGCATATTAAAATACATTATCACATTGGTTGATAGACATACCAGTGTGAGCAAGGTCCACAGTTTGAGGCATCTTCCCTGACAAAGTGGTCATGACATGATCATCAGCTCATGTTGTGCAAGAGACAATGGCCCAGAGGTACAAAAATAAGTTGGGGGACTTTCCAAAGCAATAATGCATCTCACCCATGCTGGGTTTGGACATGGAATTTGAGTAAAATGAGATGGAGATAACTTTGTTAGTATTCTTGTGTTTGTATGAGTCTCATAACTTGGTAAACAAGTAGTGAACATAACATTAATGTTTGAGTCCCAATATATACTATACACCTATCTATCACTATATGATTTGTATAAACTATCAGATTACTACTGATTGGAATAAAGAAGGTATCCCAATGATTTTTTCTGACATATATGAAAAAATATAAACAAAATATTATACAAATCAAATCAGGTTTAAGTAATTTGGAGAAACATTCATTGTTCATGGATAGGCAGGGCATATACAATGAAAAGGACAAGTTTACCTAAGCTTATTTATATATTCAATGCCCTCTCAATTAAATTACCAAAAATATTTTACCAAATTAGAAAAAATAGCAAAATTAATTTGGAAGAAGAAAAAGTCAATAATATCAAGGGCATTAATGGAAAAAAGAAGTAATGGAAGGAGGTTTAACAGTACCAGGCTTTAAACTACATTGTAAAGCAGTAGTTATCAAAACTATCTGGTACTAGCTAAGAAACAGAAATGTAGATCAGTGGAATAGAGTAGACAATACAAGTTACAGTAGCAAATGATTATAGTAACCTTGTGTTTGAATAGTATAAATGCTTAAGTTCTGGGGATAAGAATTTACTATTTGGTAAAAAAGAAAACATTGGGAAAGCTAAAAAGCGGTCTGGCAGAAATTGGGCATAGACAATTATATCACACCATTTACCAAGATAAGGTCCAAATGGATATATGGCCCATATATAAAGAGAGATATTACAAGACAACTTGAAGATGTGGATCATAACACTTCTCAGACTTATGAATAGCCAAATAATTTATGAAAAAAAGTGAGAGAGCAATTTGAGGTAGAAAATGGGATAATTTTGATTACATTTAATTATAAGGTTTTTATACAAATAAAACAAATGTAGTGAAAATCATAAGGAAAACAGAAAACTGGAGAAAAGTTGTATAGAGTGTAAAGGTCACATATCTCAAAAACCCCAAAACCTTGTAAAATCTATTAGAATACCATCAATGGGGAGTCAAGATGGCAGAATACAAAACAGTACTTCTGCGCAGCTCTGGCTCCCACCACTTCCAAATTTATGTAAAAAGGGACTCTGAACAACCTCTGGAGCTACAGAACCCACAAAATGACACCGAGAAGCTAACCTTTCACTGAGTACAGCCCGGCAGCCTAGCAGGGAGAGGCCAGCACAGTTCTCTGGGAGGTGAGCCCAGGCCACCATGAGTCATAGGTTTTAGCCCCAGGGCAACCAAGGAAACAGTGGGCTAGAGGGATGCCAGAACACCAAAAGCTGTGGCATTTGAAGAATTGTGAACACATATATGCCAAGGACTAAGTGAGTGTCCAGTGTGGTATGGAATTTGGGACCGGTATTTGGTAGTGCATCAGGCTCTTTCCCTTGGGCGAAAAGCTGAGTAGCCGCTTGGCCAGCCCACCACATTGCAGCTTCAGCTTCTGGCCTGCTAGACTGTGGGAGTACCAGGCCATTAGTCTGGGGGGTAACTGCTATTGCTTTAACCTTCTTGGATCTTTATTGCAGTCTGGGGTGGAGGTCTTGGGGTGTGTGACCAGCTTCCCAGAATGTGTAGAGGCTTCAGAGAGGGCACCTAACTAATACCTCTGGCAGCTGAGAGAACCCCAGCCTTTGGGATGGAAGTTCCCCTGTCTGGTGGCAGAGTCCTGCTGTGGCAACAATCCCAAAAGTCAAGTAATTGAGTGGGAACATGCCTAGGCAAAAGAAATGAAATAAATGGAAAAGTTCAACATTAGACTCCTATTTTGGGGGCAAAGAAGATCGAAGCAGGGAACAGGAGAACTGTGAAGTCAGAAATCCTGCACCAAAACCCCAAATGAAAATATGAGTGAGTTACAGGCCATAGAGGACCTTAAGAAGCAGATAAGAGAAGTGGAGGAAAAATTGGGAAGAGAAATGAGAAAGATGCAGGAAAAGTATGAAATGAGAGTCAATAGCCTGACTGAGGAAAATATCACCTTAAAAAATAGACTAACTCAAATGGCAAAAGAGGCTCAAAAAGGCAATGAGGAGAAGAATGCCTTAAAAAACCAAATTTGCCAGATGGAAAAAGAATCTCAAAAGCTCACTGAGAAGAATCATTCCTTCAGAATTAGACTGGAGCAAATGGAAGCAAATGACTTAAAGGAAATCAAGATGCTGTTAAACAGATCGAAACAAATGAAAGAATAGAAGGCAATGTGAAATATCTCATGGGAAAAACCACTGACCTGGAAAAAAGATCCAAGAGAGATAATTTAAAAATTATTGGACTACTTGAAAGCCATGATCAAAGAAAGAACCTAGAAATCATCCTTCAAGAAATTCTCAAGGAAAATTGCCCTGATGTTTTAGACCCAGAGGGAAAAATAGAGGTTGAAAGAATCCACCGATCACCTCCTGAAAAAGATCCCAAAAAGAAAACTCCCATTTATATTAAAGCCAGGTTCCAGAATCCCCAGATCAAGGAGAAAATACTACAAGCAGCCAGGAAGAAACAATTTCAATATTGTGGAAACACAATCAGAATAGCACAGGACCTGGCACCTTCTACACAGAGGGATCAAAGGCCATGGAATATGATATTCCAGAGGGCAAAAGAGCTTGGATTGAAGCCACGGGTCACCTACCCAGCAAAACTGAGTATTTTGCTTCAGGGGAAAATATGGTCATTCAGTGGAATAGAGGACTTTCAAGTATCCTTGAGGAAAAAACCAGAGTTGAATAGAAAATCTGACATCCAGACACAAGAAGCAAGAGATGCTTGAGAAGGTAATCAGGGAAAAGAAGTCAAAAGGAACTTATCAAATTTGAACTATTTACATTCTTACATAGAAAAACAATAACTGTAACTTTTTTCTCAGTATGAAAATAGTTGAAGAAGGGTATATGGGCATATGAATACATATGTGAATGTGTATATGTATGTTTACAGATATACATAGATAGAGAGCACAGGTTGAATTTAATAGGAAGGGATGATACTTAAAAGGTGAAATTAAGAGGTGAGAGAGGAGTATAATGAGAGGAGATGGGGAGAGACAGGATAGGGTAAACTCTCTCATATGGAAGAGGCAAAGGAAAATGTTTACAAGTGATGGGAAGAACAGGAAGGCAAAAAGGCAAAATCTTATTCTAACTGAATTTCAATCAGGGAGTGAATGACATACATACTAAATAGGATATCTCACTCTACAGGAGAGTAGCGGGGAAGGGGATGAGAAGGGAGATGATGGAAGGCAGGTTGGTAGGAAAGTGGGGGAGGGAAGTTGGAAGCACCCACTTTTGAAAAGGGACAGGATCAAAGTAGGGAATAGACCAAGTGGGAGATGGGATAGGAGGGAGGGAAATATAGTCAGTCTTTAACAATATATCTACTATGGCAATGTTTTGCATAGCTACACATGTACAACATATACTGAATTGCTTATCTTCCCAGGAAAGGCAGGTGACAAGGGAGTAAGGGAATGAATCTGGAATTCAATGTTTTAACATCAAATGTTTAAAATATATAAATACTATTATTAATATTATTTTACATATATTAGGGAAAGAATATATACAGGCATTGGGGCACAGATATTCGCCTTGCCCTACTGAAAAAGTCAAAGGGGCTATGGGAGAAGATATGGGAGAGAGCAGATTGGACGAGGGGAAATCCTGTGGTACTGCTATTCTGGGGTGGGCGGTAGAGAAAAATGCAGAAAAACTTTAACTCAAAATCTTGCAGCAATGAATGATATAAATCAGAAGCATCTGAAAAAAAAAAGAATATGAATCATCCCTTAATTGATAAATGGTCAAAGGATATGAACAGGTAGTTTTCTGATGAAGAAATTAAAATCATTTATAGTTATAAAAATTGAAAAAATTGAAAAAAACATTAATTGTAAAAATGCAAATTAAACTACCTTCACATATCATTTTATATCTATCAGATCAGTGAAAGGCAAGAAATGTTGGAAGGTATGTGGAAATAGAGAGATGCTCATTCTTCATGGAACTGTGACCTGATAGACCTATTATTAAGAAGAAACTGGAATTACACTGAAAGAGTTATTATATTACCTAAAATATTTGACTCAGAACTACTATTTGCCCATTAAAAAAATGAAACAACTAACTTTTCTCTTAGATTTTTTCCTTTCTCAAACTTTTCATCTCCTGTTTCTTACTAAGACATGGTTAAAACCTGATGTCTTTAAATTTTTTGGTTACACTTGTGTGTTTGTGTTTGTGTGCATGTGTGTGTGTGTGTGTTTGTAATTGCATCATATATTATTAACTTTTGAAATTTAATTTCTTCTAAATTGTACACAATCATTCTAATACACACTCCTATTTATCAGTTATTTCTCTGTATGCAGATAGCATCTTCCTCCATATGTCCTTTTTAGTTAATTTTGGCATAAAAATAATAGAAATGATTTAGCCACTCAATACTGTTCTTAAAATGATGTTCTTCTTACTGTATATAAAGTTCTTTGGTTTCTTCTCACGTTGCTCTTTGTTCCATGCAAGTTTATCCATGACTTTCTAAAAATCATTGAGTTCATCATTCATTTGCCACAATTTGTTCAGTCATTCCACAATTCATGAACATCCCTACAAGTTCCAGTTCTTTGCCACCACAAAAAGAACTACTATGAGTATTTTAGAATATAGAGGTTCTTTTCCATTTTCCCTAATCATCCTTTCAATTATCCTAATAGTGAGAAAAGCCGCATAGTTACAAATATTCCATGTAGCAACATGAAGAGTTCAAATTTAGTTAAGTCCCTGATAATTTCTGTTTCCTTTTTACCTTTTCATGCTTCTCTTGATTCTTGTATTTGAAAGTCAAATATTCTGTTCAGCTCTCATCTTTTTATCAAGAATACCTGAAAGTCCTCCATGTCATTGAATCTTCATTTTTCCACTGAAGTATGAAACTCTGTATTTCTTGGGTAAGTGATTCTTGTTTTAATCTTAGCTCCTTTGACCTCCAGAATTTCATATTCCAAGTACTGCAACACCTTAATGTATAAGCTGCTAGATCTTCTGTTACCCTGATTGTGTTTCCACAATACTTGAATTGTTTCTTTCTGACTGCTTGTAATATTTTCTCCTTGACATGGTAACTCTTGAATTAAGAGTGGTTTTTTTTTTGAGTGTTATCTTTTTTAAGAGGTGATGAGAGGATTATTTCAATTTCTATTTTGCCCTCCAGTTCTAGAATTTCAGGGCAGTTTTCCTTGATAATTTTGTGAAAAATGATGTTGGGGGAGATTCAGTGGCACTTTGAATAGAGCATCAGGCCTGGAGTCAGGAGGACCTGAGTACATATCTGGCCTCAGACACTTAACAGTTACTAGCCATGTGACCTTGGACAAGTCACTTAACCCCAATTGCCCTGCCTTTCTCCCTCCAAAAAAACAAACAAACAAAAATTAAAAAAAAAGAAAGATGATGTTTAGGCTCTATGTCTGATCATGGCTTTCAGGCAGCCTAATAATTTTTAAATTATCTTTTCACAATCTGTTTTTCAGGTCAATGATTTTTTCAAAGAGATATTTCACATTATGTTCTATTTTTATTCATTCTTTTGGATCTATTTTATAGTATCTTGATTTCTCATGAAGTCATTAGCTTCCATTTGATCCATTCTAAGTCTGAAGGAATTATTTTCTTCAGTGAGCTTTTACACCACCTTTTCCATTTGTCCAGTTCTGCTTTTTGAAGCATTTTTCTCATCATTGACTTGTTGGACCTGTTTTGTCTTTTGCGTTAGTCTATTTTTTAAGGTGTTATTTTCTTCAGTATTTTTTGAATCTCCTTTAGCAAATTATTGTTTAGTTTTTCATGATTTTCTTGCATGACTTTCATTTTTTATTCAATTTTTCCTCTACTTTTCTTAATTGATTTTTTTTAAACAAGTACATTATTAACTTCTGGTTTACATCATTCATTTCCACTGGATTTTGAGTTACAATTTTTCCCCTACCCACCACCCCAAAATAGCAGTCCCACAAGATATCCCCTCATCCAATCTGCTCTCTCCCATATCTTCTCCCATATCCCCTTCAACTTTGCCAAATTATATATATATATATATATATATATATATATATATATATATATATATATATATATATATATAGCATTTATATATATATTTGAAACATTTAATGTTAAAACTTCAAATTTCAGATCCATTCCCTTCCTCGCTTGTCACCCGCTCCCTCTGGGAAGATAAGTAATTTAGTATGTGTTGTACATGTATAGCTATGCAAAACATTACTATAGTAGATAAATTGTAAATGACTGCTTATATTTCCCTCCCAACCATCCCACTCCCCACCTGGTCCTTTCCCTACTTTGGGAATCATCCCCACACTCATCCCCCTTCCCCCTACTCTCGTGCAGGGTGAGATATTCCACTTAGTATGTATGTCATTCTCTTCCTGAGCCAAATTCAATGAGAATATGGTTTTGCCGTTTGGCCTTCCTGTTCTTTGCATCCCCTGCAACTACTTTCCCTTGCCTCTTCTTTTTTATTTATTTATTTTTTTATATTTGAAACATTTAATGTTAAGACCTTGAATTTCAGATCCATTTCCTTCCTCCCTTGTCACCCATTCCCTCTGGGGAGATAAGTAATTCAATATATGTTGTACATGTCTAGCTATGCAAAACATTATCATAGTAGATATATTGTACAAGGCTGCTTATAATTCCCTCCCACTCATCCCACCCCCCACCTGGTCCATTCCCTACTTGATCCTGTCCCTCTTCTATAGTGGGTACTTCCAGCCTCCCCTCCCCCAAGGATGCCCTCCCATCCGTCATCCCTCCTCTCATCCCCCTTCCCCCTATTCTGCTGCAGGTTGAGATATCCCATTTAGTATGTATGTCATTCTCTCCCTGAACCAAATTCAATGAGAATGTGGTTTTGCCTTTTTTGCCTTCCTATTCTCCCCCTCTCTTGCAACCACTTCCCCTTGCTTCTTCTACATGAGATAGTTTACCCTACCCTGTCTCTCCCCATCTCCTCTTGACACTTTCCTCTCTCACCTCATAATTTCATCCCTTGAGTATTCTCCCTTCCCAACAAATTCAACCTATGCCCTCTATCCATATATAACTGTTACCATATACACACTCATTCACATATGTATTCATATGACCACACACCCTTCTTCCATTATTTTCATAGTGAGAAAGATATCATCAGTCACATTTATTGCTTTTCCATATAGGAATGTAAATAGTTCAACTTTGATAAGTTCCTTTTGATTTCTTTTCCCTGATTACCTTCTCAGGAATCTCTTCCTTCTTGTGTCTGGATGTCAAATTTTCTATTCAACTCTGGTTTTTTCCTCAAGAATGCTTGAAAGTCCTCTATTCCACTGAATGACCATATTTTCCCCTGAAACAAGATACTCAGTTTTGCTGGGTAGGTGACCCTTGGCTTCATTCCCAGCTCTTTTGCCCTCTGGAATATCATATTCCATGCCCTTCGATCCCTCAGTGTAGAAGCTGCCAGGTCCTGGGCTATTCTGATTGTGTTTCACAATATTGAAATTGTTTCTTCCTGGTTGCTTGTAGTATTTTCTCTTTGATCTGGGGATTCTGGAACCTGGCTATAATATTCCTGGGAGTTTTCTTTTTGGGATCTTTTTCAGGAGGTGATCTGTGGATTCTTTCAACCTCTATTTGCCCTCTGGATCTAAAACATCAGGGCAATTTTCCTTGAGAATTTCTTGAAGGGTGATTTCTTGGTTCTTTCTTTGATCATGGCTTTCAGGTAGTCCAATAATTTTTAAATTGTCTCTCCTGGATCTATTTTCCAGGTCAGTGGTTTTTCCCATGAGATATTTCACATTGCCTTCTAATCTTCCATTTGTTTGGATCTGCTTAACAGCATCTTGATTTCTCATAAAGTCATTAGCTTCCATTTGCTCCAGTCTAACTCTGAAGGAGTGAATCTCCTCAGTGAACTTTTGAGATTCAATTTCCATCTGGCAAATTCGACTTTTTAAGGCATTCTTCTCCTCATTACCTTTTGGGCCTCCTTTGCCATTTGAGTTAGTCTATTTTTTAAGGTGTTGTATTCCTCAGTCAGGCTGTTGACTCTCATTTCATACTTTTCCTGCATCCTTCTCATTTCTCTTTCCAATTTTTCCTCCACTTCTCTTATTTGATTTTTAAAGTCCTTCTTAAGGTCCTCTATGGCCTGCAACCCACTCATGTTTTCCCCTGGGGCTTTAGGAGCAGGACTTCTGAACTCACAAGCCTTTTCCCGCTCTATGCCCCCCAAATAGGGGTTTAGGGTTGCATTTTTCTGTTTCGTTTGCCTTGGCATTTTGCCACTTAATTACTTGACTTTTGGGCTTGTTGCCACACTATGGCTTTAAGGCCAGATAGAGGAATTTTCATCCTGAACGTGTGGGGGGGCAACTTCCGTTTCTGGCAAGCTGTAAACCCACCCTTGACTTCCACCCTAGATCACAATCCAGATCCAGGGAGGTTAAAGCAAGAGCGATTACCCCCCAAGACTGATCGCTGGATCTCCCTACAGTTCGCAGGCCAGGAGCTGGAGCTCCTAAATGGAAAAATGTTTTTCCACTTAGGAATGTAAATAGTTCAACTTTGATAAATTGTTTTGATGTCTTTTCCCTCATTACCTTCTCAAGTATCTCTTGCTTCTTGTGTCTGAATGTCAAATTTTCTATTCAACTCTGGTTTTTTTCCTCAAGAATGCTTGGAAGTCCTCTATTCCACTGAATCACCATGTTTTCCTCTGAAACAAGATACACAGTTTGGCTGGGTAGGTGATACTTCTTTTTAATCCCAGCTCTTTTGACGTCTGGAATATCATATTCCATGCCCTTCAGTCCCTCAGTGTAGAAGCTGCCAGGTGCTGGGCTATTCTGATTGTGTTTCCACAATACTGAAATTATTTCTTCCTGGCTGCTTGTAGTATTTTCTCCTTGATTTGGGAATTCTAGAACCTGGCTATAATATTCCTAGGAGTTTTCTTTTTGGGATCTTCTTCAGGAGGTGTTCTGTGGATTCTTTCAACCTCTATTTTGCCCTCTGGATCTAAAACATCAGGGTAATTTTCCTTGAGAATTTTTTGAAGGATGATTTCTAGGTTCTTTCTTTGTTCATGGCCTTCAGGTAGTCCAATAATTTTTAAATTATGTGTACTGGATCTATTTTCCAGGTCAGTGGTTTTTCCAATGAGATATTTCACATTGCCTTCTATTCTTTCATTTGTTAGGAAATGCTTAACAGCATCTTGATTTTTCATAAAGTCACTAGCTTCCATTTGCTCTAGTCTAATTCTGAAGGAATGATTCTTCTCAGTGAGCTTTTGAGATTTTTTTTCCACCTGGCAAATTCACCTTTTTAAGGCATTCTTCTCCTTATTGCCCTTTTGAGTCTTCTTTCTCATTTGAGTTAGTCTATTTTTTAAGGTGTTATTTTCCTCAGTCAGGCTGTTGACTCTCATTTCATACTTTTCCTGCATCCTTCTCATTTCTCTTTCCAGTTTTTCCTCCACTTCTCTCATTTGGTTTTTAATATCCTTCTTAAGGTCTTCTATGGCCTGTAAGCTGCTCATAGTTTCATTTGGGGCTTTGGTGCAGGTTTTCTGACTTCACAGTTCTTCTCCTGTTCCCTGCTTTGATCCTCTTTGCCCCTAAAATAGGAGTCTAATGTTACATTTTTCTGTTTACTTTGTTTCCTTTGCCTAGGAATTTTGCCACTTAATTACTTGATTTTGGGCCTTGTTGCCACAGTAGGACTCTGCCACCAGACAGGGAAGATTCCATCCCAAAAGTTGGGGTCTTCACAACTTCCAGAGGTATTAGTTGGTTGACCTCTGTATGGCCTCCATATACTCTGGCAAGCTGGATACCCACCCCGGCCCTCCCTGCCAGACCACAATCCAGATCCAGGGAGGTTAAAACAAGAGTGATTACCCCCCAAGACTGATTGCTGGATCTCTCTACAATTCGAAGACCAGGAGCTGTAGCTGCCACTGAAACTGCAAAATGGATTCTGTGCCCGGCTACTCAGTGGCTTCTTGCCGCCAGTGGAAGAAGCTGTTGCATTCCCCAAATACTCGTCCCAAAGTCCATAGGGCACTTACCTCTCACTTTGTCCTATGCAAATCTGTGTTGATAATTCTGAAATTGCCACAGCTGCTGGTGTTCTGGGGTCCCTCCAGCCGGCTGCTCGTATGGCAGCCCTGGGCCTAAAACCGTGGCTCATGTGGGCCTGGGGTTGGCTCCCAGAGCATTGCACTGTCTGCTTCAAGAGCACTGCGCAGGCCTCTCCCTGCCGGGCTTCTTGGCTGTCCTCAGAGGGAGGTTAGCTTCTCTGTGTTGTTCTGTGGGTGCTGGAGCTCCAGAAGTTGTTCACCACCTTTTACATTCTATGGAAGTTGTGTCGGGGAGAGGACCTTGGAAGTGCTGTTTCTACTCTGCCATCTTGGCTCTGCCCCCCTCTTACTTAATTTTCAAAAAACTTTTTGAGCTACTCTATGTCCTACACTAATTCTATTTTTCTTGTATATTTTTGATATAGGCATTTTGATTTTGTTGTCTTCTGCCTGTCTGTTTTGACCTTCTTTGACACCAAAGCAAGACTCTATAATCTGACTTTTTCCCTCTGTTTATTCATTTTCCCAGTCAATTACTTAACTTTTAATCTCTTTGCCAACGTAGAACTCTGCTTCCAGAGTGGAGAGTACTTTGTCCTAAGCTTCTGGGGTTTTTACCAGCTGTTTTTAGAACTACTTCTCTGCACCTGCAAATTTTTAGTTCTTCTAATGTGATATGATCAAAGGAGAGGTGTTTACTCCTCTCATGCTCTGTGGTTTGGTCTGTGAGGGATCAAAAACACTCTTTTCTGCCTTAGAACTGTTAGGACGACTCCCTCATCATAGCCACCAGAAGCTCTGCCACACCAGCGCTCCTCCTTACCCCAAGAACACCACCCAGGACTTCAACCCAGATCCAAGCAGGCCAAAGCAAGAGAATCCTCAGCAATAGCAAAGAGATCCCTGCAATTGCTGTATGATCAAGCACTTGACTTCCCCACCATCTGTGAGACTGGAGCTCCTGAAGCTGTGACTGCTGTGACTGCTGCTGCTGCTGCGGCTATCTCTGCTGCTACCTTGCTGCCCTGGGGCTGGGGAAAGACAGTCTTCTCCACTTACCCAGGTCCAACAGGTTTCCCTTTTACCTTCTACTTTTTCTTTGGTGTTTAGGGGTTGAGAAGTCTGGACACCACCACAGCTACCATAGATTCAGCCCCTGAGGACCGCACTGGTCCATTCTGTGCCAGTGCAGTCCATGAAATGATGCTCTCTGCTCCCATGTTGGCCTGCCAGGCTGTCCTTTGAGGTCATCTCACTCTGTCATTTTGTGGGTTCTGTAGCTCTAGAATTTGTTTAGAGTCATTTTTAAAGGGATTTGGAGGTGTTCCAGGGAAGAGCTCAAGCAATTACCTGCCTTTTCTCTGTCATCTTGAAAAGTTCGCTTTTAAGGAGTTAGTTTTTAATACATCTTTCACATGCTATTTTCCCTGACTTGTAGTATGACTGTGATATGTTTTAAGGTCTGAGAAGATATAAAATTACTAGATTGGGACAGTTAACTGTGCCCCACATTTTAGGGCACAGAAATATTCAGTTTTCCTTACATGGGGCTTTTTTTTTTCAGACTATTTAAATAGTCAAATAATTCTATATCTTCTGCTATATCAATTCATTGTGATCTGTACAAATAAACAAACTAATGGGATTTGGACAGTGGAAGTCCATTGTTTCATAATGTCTTTGTTTAAAACTTCTCATAATTCATCCTAACAAATGGCCTTCCTAGCAATTAGATACCTTTAATGTCTTCATTTTCATTTAAATGCTCAATGATCAGGATAATTAGAATTAATTTGGCTTTGTCATTTTATGTAAATTAAGCTTCTGGCACTTATCACAAGCATCCTACAGGCACAATGTTATCAGGAAAAAAAAACAATAACATGTGACTCATCCACTTTGCACATTGGTTTTATAGTCTTTGGTTAAAGTGGAAACAGTATGATTTGTCATCATTCCAGTTTAAATTTAGGCAATTTTTGATGAAGACCTGTCTGGAGTCCAACTGGTATCCTTCACTCCTCTGAAACTCAGCCTGCAATTTACTCTAGTCTCTTTAATGTCAAACAACAGATTTTTCTGTCTATATTCATCTATAGGCTAGGATTCATCTTACTGTTACTATAAAAGTAAATTTGGCATTTAATATACAGAAATAATCCCTTTTTTATCCCCTCAAGAGCCTGTGAAAAACGGACAAGTCTAAGATGAAAAAGAATTTAATAAAGTGAAAGAAAGTAATGTCTATATCAAAACCTGTGCTGGGCGAAATTATGATGCAAGTGAAGTTTCTGCAAGACCCTGTCCCTTTGTATCTGTTCTGATATCTATTCTCCATTAAAAATGAAAAAAATATCTATCTTCAGGAAAGAATCAGATATAAGTAATTTATCCTTTAGTGTGAATTTGAGGCAATTTATTACCTCTCCTAAGGGTATTTAACCTTCAGGCTTATCTTTAATATGATTGATAGCTTTCCCCCCCTGTTAAATGTATTTGATGAAACAAACATTAAGTTAAGGATTTTTTTATTGGGTAGCCCTTCCTGGAACTTCTAAAGGAGATAGTAGATAGGTTACTATCCACCCTATTTGTATGGCCAACTTGTTCCAGTATTGTCTTTTTCTTCCTCTTTTTTTCTTCAAAACAAAGTTCTGAGACTGCCCAAGCAACAATGGTCTGTACCTTCATAGGTCAAAAGATCCTTTTTTAGCCTTAGTAAGTCTATCTTGTAGCTCTATAATCCACAAATCAAAGATATATAAAAAAAATCTCTTTTTTTCTCTTCTCTACAAAGAATTATTTGAATGGCTTTTAGAGTATTTCAAAATTTTCCTTGCCCCAGGTCCTAACCCAAGGACTGGCCTGTACTCAGTTACTTGCTGATGTCCTCAGTCTATTGAAGTATAGGATATTAAGAGGATGGAACACTTCTTCAGATTAGACTGGGCTAATTTTCATCAGATGTATTTACCCTGATGTGTCCTATTTGGAGTTGACACACTGACCACAGTTCGCTACTATGTGCATTGGGGTTTCTTTTGTGCAGTGATACCAATTCCTTTACTCAAGCAGGCAGATAAGTTGTACAGTGGAATGATCACTGGACTTGGAATCAGGAAAATCTGAGTTCAATTTTGGGGTCATATATTTACCAGCTATATGACCCTGGGCAAGTCAATTAATTTCTACCTGCATCAGTTTCTTCATCTGTAAAATGAAGGTAATAATAGCATCTACATCTCATGGTTGTTTTAGGGATAAAATAAGATAACATATGTAAAGTGTCTTGCAAATTTTAAAGTTTAAATAATTTTAGTGGCTATTATTGTTGTTATTATTATTATCATTATCATTATTATTATGATTGTTGTTATTATTATTATATGATGTTGCAAATATAAGACCCATGAATGAGTAGTAAAGAGGGAGACAACCAGATGATTTTGTTGCTCATGTTAGATGTTGTGAACACTGGCAGAATGTGAGATGGCATCTCAAGGATGAAGTTATTTATAACAAGGAAAACTGCAGAGTAAGCACTCTGAAAAGTAATTTCCACTTAGAATATTAAAGAGAAATATGGCAATGCTTTCATGGCACCTAGTCACTCTTTGCTTTAAAGTTCCCTATAGTCCATCAATACACTTAGCCATAACTTACTTTTATATAACCCCTTAATGTTTTTAAGTGCTTTCCTATATATTATCACATTGATCATCACAAAAAACCTGAACTCATTCCTTATTTCCAACCCTTTACCCTGATCTCTCTATCTTCCCCCTATAAACCTGAACCCCATATTCCCAACCCTGACTTTAACCTCTTTTGACTTTTTCTCTTCCTGTTCCCAACACAAGTTGCATTGCCAACACTCTAATTGTATTTTTTCTTTCTTCAAATCTTAGAAGTTATATGAAGAATCCCAGGTGAATTCTCAATTCATTCAAAGGACCTTAGATACATAGCTAGAAAGCCCTTAGAGACGGTCAGACAGTCAAGCAGAACTTAGAGAACATTGAAAAACATTCTTTCATTTTACAAATATGGAAGCTGAGGCAAAAAGTGATTAAGTGACTCATCCAAATCACACAGCTAGTAACTGTTTGAGGGAAGATTCAAACTGAAGTATTTTGTGCTCCAAGTTCAGCACTTTTCTGACTAGCTGTAATGGAAATGCAAATTTAAAGATCTTCCCTGCCCCTAGCTTAAGTGCACCTGGAGCCTGGGGTGGGAGGCTTGTTTTTCAGGAAAGCCCACACCTTGATACTTTGTGATTGGGCAGTGGGTCCAGAAGGTTGTTACATTCTCTGAGCCAGGAGAAGGCTATATAAACTCTGAGGAGAGGCTTTGCTTTGGGGCTCACTTTGAGAAGTGTTGTGTGATTTGACCAGATGAGACTCTGGGAAGCCGTTGTTGAGAGCCCCCCGGCTTTGAAAACCCAGATGTTGGTGCTTCCCTCTCTGGTAACTGCGATTTGGTATTGATATGATGTTTGGACAGTTTGGAAGCCTGTCTGATCTGTAAGTTCTGTAACTCTGAAGTTCGGGGTGCTGACCTTTTTCCCCTGAACTAGGTCATGTGTGTTTGTTTGATTAAAGTAAGCTTTTTAACCCATTTTGAGTTGCTTTCCTTTTGAAAAGCTGATCTAAGAACCTGTGTTGGCAGTCACCCTGGGGATATTGGGGTGCTTGCTGATACACTATGCCACCTAGCTAGCTCATATACTATCATGCCCTCAGTTTGAATTAGTGTGGAATAGTAGACTTTTCTGTTCCCCTTTCATCCTTTCTCATAGGGACACACACACACACACACACACACACACACACACACACAAACACACATACACCATCACTTCTTAGACTAGTTGTTTAATGAAGAACATATTTGATATATTCAGAAATCTAGGTGCTTTCCGGACTGTGGGATTTCCCCATATCCTATGCATGATGGGACCACTGCCATAGCTGGTAGCTCTGAGAGGTAAAGAGATTTTCTTAAAGTCACATATTAGAAAAGGATAAGGTCAAGAGGATTCTGATTCCTGCTCATTATTCTTTCCAAACTCACCATATTACACTTTTTTCTTGTGCATAATTTATCTAAATCTTCAACAATATTGTTCAATTAAATTGTATTGGATTGGGTCCCAAAGATACTCCTATGATGTTTGAGATACTGATAAATCCCCTACTGCCCTGAGGAGTATGGATGTAATTTCATCATTATTCAAGTTTTAAATGTGAGTCTATTGCCTGAGATTAGACATAACCCAACCTGGAGTGGCAGTGTTAGGTTGAGTCATAAAAGCAGAATATCTGAAAACAGAAAATCATAACTAAGAGTGAAACCAAGCAGACAGGCTAGAGCATGACCAGTTGGACCAAAGATTAGAGGCAAATAAACTGGAAAGGAAGCCCTAGCCAAGACCTGGTAATGGGCCAAAGTCAAGGCAATATGTATTAAGTTTTTATTTGTGTGTGAGGCACTGTGCTAGTATTGGAACCTCAAGTAAAAGAAGGGGAAGGAAATAAGAAATCATTTGGTGCCTACTTTGTGCCAGACACTTTGCTAAGGACAGTGCGATACCCTCTGAAATAAATGATATTATCCTCATTTTACAGTTGAGGAAACTGAGGCAGGCAAAGTATAAGTGACTTATGTAAGATCACAAAGCAGGGAAGTCTTTGACATTGGATTTGAATTCAGGAATTCCTGACGACAGGTCCAACACTCTGTGCATTGTACCACCTAATTCTCTCCAAAGAGAGGCAAAGCGACACTATTCAAAGAGTGCCTCAAGAAACTTATATTCCAAACTGGCAAGTGACATAAAAAATTAGATATATACAAGCTTTATACACATAACTTCTGATGCAGACTGAGATGAGAAATTATTAACAGCTCAGGCTGGTAGTGGAAAAAATCTTCCAGCAGAAGGAAGAATTTGAATTGAACCTTAAGAAAACCAAGAGAAATAAGAGGAAAAGATAATGGGGGCAGATGGACAGCTAACTGTTACTAGGAGTGTCCCATTTGAGGAAATTCAAGAAGGCCAATGGTGCTGGAACATATAGTTTGGGGAGGAGAGTAAGGCATGAGAATACTGCATAGGTCAGAAGGTTCAGCTACTTAAAATATTTATATGTCAAATAAAGGAGTTTATTTTTGATCCAGGTGGTAATTGGGAGCCACTGGAGATCACTGAGGAAATGGAGAACTCATTGAGACTGGAAATCCTTTGAAACAGAGAACAGTTAGAAGGCTATTGTAATGGTCCAAAAGGTGATGAATGAGGTCATGAACTTGTTTTGTGGTGGTGTTAATGAAGAGAAGGAGTCATCTACAGGACATGCTGTGAAATCTGAAGTTATAAAACTTAGCAATGCATTGGGTGTGTGGGGTGAGAGTGGGGATTCAATCATAACTGAAAGCTCTCATTGGAGGCTAATTGTGCCCTAAAAAGTAATTTGTAAGTTTGGAAGAAGGGAGGGTTTTAAAGGTAATATGATGAGTTCTGTTTTGAACATGTTGAATTTGAGATGCCTACAGGAGATCAATCTGAGATATACAAAAGCCTATATGTGACTATATTAAAAGAGTAAGCCTGGGAATGCATATATAGATCTGGAAATCTACAGAAAGAAGATAACTGCAGCCTTGAAATGGAGATCGTCAAGCAAGTGGGTAAAGAGACAGAAGAAGAGTGCTTACATCAAAGACTTGGAGGACACTCAGGGTTTGTGGACACGATTTCCTTGTGTCTCCTTCCAAAGCAAAGCACAGTGCACTATGTGTTTCTGTCTCTCTTTATGGACTCCTATGAGTCCTTTATATATTTTTCATTTTCTGTGGGACAAAATAAAGGGCATTCAATGTAGGTATTCAATACTTTGGGGGCACATGTAGGGTTCAGTGATACCCAGTTTCCAACATCTAGGAAAAACCTAGCATAATATATAACAGTAGCAAAAAAGGGCCAGAGTCTCCCACTGCCTTCTGGGTCATCTCCAGTCATCCTAATGAATATCTATGGTCACTGGATCCAGACAACTCTGGAGGAGAAAGTGAGGCTGGTGAACTTGCACAACATTCCCTCACATCAAAGTCAACTGCAAGTCATGTCATCATCTCCCTGGTGTCTTGAAAATGAAGGACAAATACAACAACAGAAAAACAAAACAAAACTAAATTAACGAACACACAAAACACATGGAAAAGGGTGAGAAGTATTGAATGGTCCATAATCTGCATTGATGGAGAAAATAATCATTATAATAATAGCTAGCTTTTATATATTGCTACAAGTTTTGCAAAAATCTGTCACCTTAGTTGATCCTGACAAGAGTTCTATGATAACATCCTCATTCTACAGATGAGGAAACAGAGATTGAGAAAAATTAGGCAACCTGTCCAAGGTCACACAAGAAGTGTTTGAGGCAAGATTAAAACTCACATCTTCTTGACTCCACATTCAGCATCCTATTCACTATGCCAGGGAAATTACTTATCACAGAACCACTAAAGTCTTGAAGTTGAGTACTAATTCGACAAATTTTTCACAAATTCACAGTCTTTTAGATTTGGAAAGGACTTCAGCAGCCATCTAGACCAAACCAAACCAGGAAGGAATCCTCTTTATCATGCATGAAGACTTCTATAGTAATTCTTATAAGATTCTGATAAGAATCAATTTTGTTTTCAATGGAATGATTATTGTTATAGATTTTATGGTTATTTCCTTAATAGCCTTTCAGAAGCATCATGAATTGATGAAGAAAAATATGCATGATAATAGTGTTGTTTTGTTTTTGTAACAATGTATTTTGTTATTAAGTAAGAGATATTTGTTCAATAACACTTCAACAACTTATGGGAAGTGATCTAAAGTTTAAAATAATTTTATCAATGTGGTACATACAGTGTTTATTTTTTTATTTCCTGCATAATCAAAATATCAGCAGTCTAAGCAATTCTAATAAATGAATAAATGAATTACAAATCATTTGTTAAGTACTTATGCAAAGCATTGTGCTAAATGTTACTTGATAAAAATAGAAAAAGTTAGTCTGCTTTCAAGGAACTAATACTCTAATTGGAGGGAAAATGCATAAAAGAAATTTTAGCTGTAGAAGTCTGGAAGTCCATGTGCCTTATGGTAAGACTCTAGGATCTTCAGGTAGGCCTGATGACAGTTCCAAAAGTCTGTGTGGTCTGGAAGACTTTAGGAAGTAGGGGTACTGCAGATAAGTCCAGATGATCTTTCTTCTGCCCAGAAGTAATAGAATTGGTAACACCAATTACATCCAACTATGTGAATAGGCATGTGGGGTTGGAAGCCCTGCCAGAGGCAGAAAGGGAAGGCAAGGGAGGTGGGGGAATGGGTGATCCCTGTGTTAACAGATCCAACTCTCTCAAATATGTTTTGGACTAGTCTAATACATTTTAATTAAGTGCATGCTATGTGGTAGGATACCTGTATCAGGCATTAGGGATACAAAAACAAAATGAAAAATAAAAAATAAAAACATCCCTTAAGCTACTTACAATGCAATGAGGCATATAAGCAAATAAGTACAGTTTTTGGAAGAGGAAGCAAACACTTTCTTCAGGAAAGCTGACAGGGTGAAAATTCCTATTTTTATTAAAAAGGAACCAGAGAGGTCACAAGAGTGAGGGCTAGGCCCTTACCTAGTCCTGGCAACACCTGCGAAGGAGCTTCTAAAGAAACCAGCCTGGGTATAGGAAAGATTCCAACAGGAAGACCTATCTCTTAAATCAGATTCTGGAATGATCTGAAGCACTCATGGCTACCCATCAGTCACTGAAGTTATCTCTATCTATGTCTTCCCTACATTTCTATAGAATCAAAAAGGTCTGTACTCATAGCTCAGAGTGCAAAAAAAGGGAGAACCTTGGAGGGGGAAAGGTTTCTTTCAGGCCTCTGCTAGAAGTCTGTGTGGAGTATGAATGTGGAATGAATTATAGCATCTTTAAATCAAGGATTGCTAAAAATGTATTTTTTATTTCTGAAGATATTTAAAATCTATGTGGAAATGAGAATAAAGTATGAAAGAATGTATCTTAGAAATGGGGATTATGCCTCAAGCAAAGAGTGGAAAAGCAACTTGATGAAGAAATAGTGGCTAGAAGTCATTTTGGGCATAGACAGCATAGAAACCTTTCCTCCACAGGTTTGCAGGTTACAATATCAAAGATCTTTTTCAGGTTCGCTATAGCATGAAGAATGGTTTAAGTGACTGATACTCTAGTGATCCATTTAATAAGTTAGAGGGAATTTACGGTATGCATTGATGGAAGAAGGAGCCACATAACTAAAATAAACACAGAGTTTTTCTGTAGTCTATTTTAGCATTTTGCTATGTAGATTTTTAAATCGTCAATAATGCATGTTTCAAATTAGTGTAAAATACAAGTTTCTAGATGAGATTCTCCTCCCCCTCAAAGCTTTGTATTCTATCTTAAAATTGCACTTTCAATGTAAACAAGCTATATATCCAAGCAACTTGAAACTATAAGTGGTTATGTAAATGTCTAAATCTGGGTATATATTTGTTTTTGATTGTTCCTTCCCTCTGATTTTACGTTTCTTATAATCTGTATCTTGGTCGTAAGTAGCTGTTTGCTGTTATCTTCCTCACTGAATATAAGCTTCTTAAATGTAGGGACCACGATTTTTGCCATTCTTTGTATTCCTACCACTTGGCACAGTGTCTTATACATAATAAGCACTTAATAATTGCTTATTTCACTGATTCATTTGTATGTGTAAAGTTGTGTTGTGTGGATTTTCTATTAACAGAAAACAAATTTTAATGAGACATTTCTTCATCCCCAAAGAGCATCAATTTAAATTGGAAACATTCCAGGTCCTACTGTCATCATTTTAACCAACAACTATAAACAGAAGTATAAATTGGACGAGTCCTTTCTCTGATGACACAGTGACTGCAGGATACTCATGATAAATAGTGGAACATATCAACATAAAATAACAGTGTCAAATTGGGTGAACCTATATTGTTGCAGGTATAATTGAAGCATTCAGCATAAAATGTGAACCCTAATGTGTCACAAAAATAGAAAGTTCTTTCCTACTCTTGATTTGCATTTCTTACTTGTTTGCAGTCTTAGCCAGGAGAGATTAGCTCTTATATTGATCAGACTGATTGTGGACAATCTCACTGATTATTTGGAAATTGATTAAAATTTTTCTTTTAGGATATATTATTTCTCAAAATATTTAGCTAACATTTTTATGACATTCAGTCTTTTATTTTTTTCCACAGAGATTTCTGTTTTCCTGAGCATCCATATTTATGTCCCTCCTATTTGCATATGTTAAAAGAAAAGTCAAGACCATCTTTAAACTTTGTAGTTTAAATACATTCTTTCCTCCCTACTGGATTCTAGAGTAGCAGATAGGTGGTCAAATGGATAAAGTCCTGGGCTTGCTCTCAGAAAGACTTGTCTTCCTGAGTTCAAATCCAGTCTCAGACACATGATCCTGTGCAACTCACTTAACACTGTTTGCCTGAGTAAGATATGTAAAATGAGCTGAAAAGCGAAATGGCAAACCATTCATTATCTTTGCCAAGAAAACCCTAAATAAACTTAGGAAGATTCACACACAACTGAACAACTTAACAATATCAATAACAAAAATGGATTCAGGAAAATAAACTCAACTGAATGACACTGTAGGTTTAGACAGAGGATGTAGTTTAATCTGTTGGATGATTCTAATCCTATTAAACTGTTACTATAGCTAATTGGTAGAATGATGTGAAATCTAAGCTAGACAAAAGTTTCATGGATAAGCAAAAGAAAAATCATCAATTATTTAATTCTAATATAATTTTGCTGCTTGGAAGATTTTTAAAAGAACATTTCCATTTTAAATATTGATAAATTTATTCTCATTTCCACATATCTTTTAAATATCTTCAGAAATAAAAAAATATATATTTTTAGCAATCCTTGATTTAAAGATGAAATAATTCATTCCACAAATATATTTTTCTTACATTGCTAATTGATAGAAAAGTGAATATTCCATATCTTTGAATAAGATTAAAGATTGTGGAATTTCATTTACTACATCACATTGAAACTAAAACCGTGGAGGCGGAGCCAAAATGGCAGAGCAGAAACAGCACTTCCAAGGTGCTCTCTCCCACACCACTTCAAAATCATTTAAAAGGGGACTCTGAACAACTTCTGGACCTCCAGCACCCACAGAACGACACAGAGAAGCTAACCTCCCGCTGAAGACAGCCCAGCAGCCCTGCAGGGAGAGGCCTGCGAAAGCGCTCTGGGAGCCAAGACCAGGCCTGAGTGAGTCTGAGGTTTTAGCCCCAGGGCAGTCGGACCAGCAGTTGGCTGGAGGGACCCCAGAACACCAGCAGCTGTGGAGATTCCAGAATTATCAAAGCAGATATGCCTAGGACAAAGTGAGAGGTTAGTGCCCTATGGACTTTGGGACCAGTATTTGGGGAATGCATTAGCTTCTTCCCCTGGGGGCAAGACGTGGCTGAGGAGCCGTGGCACAAATGCCATTTTGCAGCTTCAGTTGCAGCTTCAGGATTCAATGGTTCAAATATATATATAAATACTATTATTAATACTATTTTGCATGTAATTGGGAGATAAGATGTGCAGGCATGGGGGCACAGAGATTAACCTTGCCCTAATGGTAAAATTGAAGGGTGTATGGGAGAAGATATGGGAGAGAGCAGATTGGATGAGGGGATATCTTGTGGGACTGCTATTCTGAGGTGGTGGGTAGGGGTAAAATGGGGAAAAAATTGTAACTCAAAATCTGGCGGAAATGAATGTTGTAAACCAGAAGTTAATAAAGCATTTATTAAAAATAAAAGAAACTAAAACCACTTCCCAACTTTCAGCTACTCCTCTTGCTATAATTATTATTGATTCAATTTCTAGGATGATCCAGGCATTTTAGATCTCCTAATTCCTTTTCTTACCTACCAAATTCAGGTAAAGTTACAATTCATTGCCTATTCAGTCTCTAAGAAAAGGAAGTTTGCTTAGCCATAGGAAGAGAACAATAAACAACATGGGCAGGCATTGAGGACACCCTGAGTTTGATTCAGTGGACTGAAGCTCCCTTGCCTTAGTTTCCATTCATCAAGGTCCACCAAGTAAGCATTAGAAAATGACTGAAGCAGGGGGCAGTTAGATGGTGCAGTGAATAGAGCACAGGCCCTGGAGTCAGGAGGACCTGAGTTCAAATCTGACCTCAGACACTTAAGACTTACTAGCCCCGTGACATTGGGCAAGTCACTTAATCCCAAATCCCTTTCCCCCTCCAAAAAAAAAAAAAGAAAGAAAGATAATGGCTGAAACTCCTTGTAGCTCTTTTGTCCTCAGCACACCAAGACTTCACATTAACTGCCTAGAGCTTTAGGCTTTTACACAAGACACCTCAAGGATGGGTTTAATAAAGGGGGAAAGGAAAAAAAAAAGCCTAACTTCCATGGTGGTTGGGAAGAAGGTTTTTTTTTTCTTCAGTGTAATACTTTCATTACGTATACTCTTCTATGATATGTGCTCTGCTACAAGAAAGAGGCAGAAACATACCCTTTCATGGATGATCAAAATATAATTAAAACTGCCACTTTGTAATTTCTGTGTGACCTAATGCAAGGCAACTTATTACCTCTTTAGGCCTTAGCTTCCAAATCTGTAAAATATTACATAATACTTAATTTTTTTCATAAGTTTATTGTAGGGGATCAAATTAGATATGACTTTAGCACACTGAGAATTTTAAAGCAACATAATGTAAGTTATTTTTATTATTTTTGTAAAAATAATGACAATACTTCCATATATGCCATCATTGAAACATTGAAGCTTTTTTTTACTCCTTAAATTTTTTGAATTAAATAACCACTAACTATATTATATTGTTTTCATTTTTTGTGCTATTTTTATATTTATGTGAGAATCCAGGATCATGCATTGAATGATCCCTGCTGATTTTGAAGAACTATTATCGTGAAATTTAACAAAAGCATAAACTGAGGCAATTCTCTTCACAAGTTATCATTTGTTAATAGGGAACTGAACCTATTACTAAATGAGTATTTGCCCCACCTACATTTTGACCTGAAGTGAGAGCTAAAAAGGTTTTTTAAACCAAGTATGCCTTCTTCCTGTTTGGTGTGACAGTACATCATGTGGACCTTCCCTGGCAAAGGTAAGGCAGTTTTGATTGGTGGACATTTTAATGAGGATCCCTTAATGTAGAAGCTGCTAGTTCTTGTGTTATCCAAATTGTTTTTCCACAATATTCAAATTTTTTGTTCTTGGCTACTTGTAATATTTTGTCCGTGATCTGGGAACTCCAGAACCTGACTATAAAATTCCTAAGGGTTTTCTTTTTGTGATCTTTTTCAAGAGGTGATGGGTGAATTCTTTCAATTTCTATTTTGCCCTCTTGTTCTAAGATAACAGGGCAATTTTCCTTGAGAATTACTTGAAGGATGATTTCTAAATTCTTTTTATTTTTTGCTTTTTGGAGAGCAATCAGGGTTAAGTGACTTGCCCAAGGTCACATGGCTAGTTTTTTCTGTTAAGTGTCTGAGGCCAGATTTAAACTAAGGTTCGCCTGAGTCCAGGGCCAGTGCTCTACTGACTGCACCACCTAGCCACCCCCTAGGTTCTTTTTTTGATCATGGCTTTCAGGTAGTCCAATAGTTTTTAAATTATCTCTCCTGGATCTATTTTCCAGGTCAGTGGTTTTTTCCATGAGATATTTCACATTGCCTTCTCTTCTTTCATTTGTTTTGATCTGTTTAATAGTATCTTGATTTCTCATAAAGTCGGTAGCTTCCATTTGCTCCAATCTAATTCTGAAGGAATTATTCTCTTCAGTGAGCTTTTGAGATTCATTTTCCATCTCGCAAATTTGTTTTTTTAAGGCATTCTTTTCTCCATTGGCTTTTTGGGCCTCTTTAGCTATTTGAATTGGTTTATTTTTTCAGATGTTATTTTCTTCATTCAGGTTGTTGACTCTCTATTCATGATTTTCTTGCATCATTCTCATTTCTATTCCCAGTTTTCCTCCACTTCTCTTACTTGATTTTCAAAATCATTCTTGAGCTTCTCCATGGCCTGTAACTAATTCATATTTTACTGGTAGCTTTTGGTGAAGGAGTTCTAACTTTGTTGTCTTCCTCTCATTCCATGCTTTGATCCTTTTTGTCCCCAAAAAGGAATCTAAGGTTTGATTGTTGTGCTTGCTTTGCTTCCTTTGTTTGTTCATGTTGCCACTCAATTACTTGACTTGAGCTCTTTGCTGCAGTAGAACTCTGCTTCCAGAGAGGAGAGCTTTGTCCTAAATCACTGGTGTTTTTGCAGCTGCTGTAGCTATTACTTAGGTGCCCTCCCTGCAGCCCTCATAACTCTGGCTCACTGGTCACACACTCCAGGACCTCCACCCAAGAGAGAGATCCAGTTCCAAGCAGGTTAAAGCAAGAGCAATTACCCTCGGAATTGTTGCTTGTTCCCCCTACAATCTGTAGGCCAGGAGCTCTGAAGCAGCCATGTGGAGGCAGCTGCAGGGCCACTGCACCTCTACAGCTTCTAGCCTTCATGCCTCGGCGTCAGTGGCTGGACTTGGTCCTCCATCTCTCCTGGTTCTAACAGAGTTCCACACTAACCTTTTACTTTGTCTTTGGCATTTATGGATTGATAATTCTGGAAACTGCCACAGATGTGGTGATCCACTCTCCTGAAATCTGCTCCAGATGCTGCTGGTCAGGGCTGCCCTGGGGCTAAAGCCACTGGAGGCTCACTGGAGGCTAGTCTTGGCTCCCAGCATGCTGTGATGAACCCTTCCTGTCCACTTGCTGTTCTGCCTTTAGCTGGAGATTTGTTTCTCTCTGTCACTGTAGCTCTAAAATTTGTTTAGAGCCATATGTTATAGGTATTTGAGGTGCTTATGGGGGGAATTCATGGAGTGTTTCTGTTTCAATGCTGCCATCTTGGTTCCTGAATTCTAACCTCTTTATGAGACCCAGCTGCCTCTAGCAATTTTGGCTAGAAAAATCACCCCAATCAGCATCTCTCTAGCTTGCTCTCCCTCTTTTAAACCAGGTCACCCCTAACTTTGATGAAGGAAAAGCAAGGACAAGGGACTTATCCCCTGGGGAGGGCCTAGCATAAGCTGAGTTTGGTTTGTTAGGTAAACAGAAGAGAGAGTCCCAATTGGGAGACACTCTGTCCAAACTGGTTAACAAGCAGATGCCTTGGGGGCTGGGAGTGATCACATTACTAGATTATGCCCTTCAGAAACTGCCTACCTTTCAGAATGAGAGAAATGATGGATCATAGGTTAATAAAGATAATTAAATAATACAGCTAAAATTAATTTTCCTCACTATATGATATGTTTCCTCCTACTTAAAAATATCTTGGGCTTAAGATATAATACTGTACATGTATACCCTAGACAAATTCAATCGACTTTGATAAATGCTTGTTGAATTTAGTTTGTTGCCTAACAATAATTTTTAGTAACATCTTTAATGTATTAGGACCATATTCCACCATAAATACTTGTGAAATATTATTGTATATTTTCAGCCGATCAACCAAGAAGCAAAGCATACGCTTGAAAATAGCTAGAAAGTGTATCCCATTAGTTCACCTATGGATATATCCTTTTGCTAGCCCGTATTGCTTGCTATATACACAAATTATTATATTCACTATGAAATAAAATAAGCACCCTTATTACATTTTCTAACATCTGCTTTTGTTAACTGACTAATGATATTAATTGGGATATCCCTATAATTTGGACAAAAGAATGTCTACTCAAAAGAAACACTTGAGTTATAATGTTTGGCCATCAAAACTTACCTTTTTGCCAAGTGCTATATATTTATTTAGTATCAAGCACTCATACCACTTATCTGTAATCATAACAAATGTATGCACTAAAAAATGAAGTGGCAGTTTAGTATACTAGTGTAAACAGAAACCTTGCTTTGTTGTGCAATTCCTCTACTTAATTTAATTAGTTGAGTCTTTTCACTAAAGTAAAATATCTACTTATATATCATCCAACAAGTGTTTGTACTGTTCAGCCTTCAAGTTGAAGTGGGATGGTTAGTCCAGAAGTCCATAATATCACAAAGAGTAACAAAATGTAAGGAGTAAAGAGAAGGCTAGTTAAATGGTACTGTCTTGAAAGCATAGGTTGTTTCACTTTTGTTTGATTTTGCAACTGCTAATATAGTGTCTGTACTGATGGGCTTAAAGTCAGAGAGACTCATCTTCCTGATTTGAAATCCAGCATCAAACTCTTACTAACTGTACGACCCTGAGCAAGTCACCTAACCCTGTTTACCTTAGTTTCTTTATTTGTAAAATGAACTGAAGAAGGAAATGGCATACCCCTTCAGTATCTTTGCCAAGAGAATCCCAAATGCTGTCACAAAGAGTTGAATATGAATAAAATGACTAAACAACAACATGTGTTTAACAATTGCTTTTTGATGAATTGAATACACATTTTAGGTAAATGATGAACTTGTCTAAGAGTTGAAATGGAGGAAGAAGATAGGTTAGACTGAATTCTGGGAAAGTACACAGAATTTTTAATGATTCTAAATTAGTTTCATGAAGAAAAAAAGAAAAATTAGAACAATTAATTTTACATCACAATTCTTTCAATGATTTCATCTGACTGTGGATTGAGAAGTACTACAATTTTTGTAGTTATTCAGATTCCCATGGTGAAATAAAAGATGACCTTAAAAAAGTTGCAGCATACTAACACTTAGGTCTACCAAGTCAGAAGTACTATTAAACATATAATTCGAGGGGGGCAGAGCCAAGATGGCGGGGTAGAAATAACTCATCCAAGCCACTCTGCCCCCAGATTCCCCCCAAACTATGTGAAAGGGGACTCTGACCAACTTCTGGAGCCCCAGCACCCACAGAATGACACAGAGAAGCTAACCTCCTGCTGAGAACAGTCCAGGAGCCCTGCAGGAAGGACCAGCACAGCACTCTGGGAGCTGGCAGCGTGCAGCTCGAAGAGTGCAGGGAGCCGAGCCAAGCCCAGGTCCCCTAGAGCCAAGGTTTTAGCCCCAGGGTGGCAGGGGCAACACTCTGCTGGAGAGACCCCAGAACACCAGCAGCTGTGGCGACTCCAGAATTATCAACATAGACATGCCTAGGACAAAGTAAGAGGTTAGTGTCCTATGGATTTTTGGACCAGTATTTGGGGAATGCGTCAGCTCCCTCCGCTGGGGGCTAGAAGCCCTTGAGGAGGCACACCATTTTGTAGTTTTCAGAGGCAGCTCCAGCTCCTGGCCTGCAAATTGTAGGGAGATCCAGCGATCAGTCTTGGGGGGTAATCGCTCTTGCTTTAACCTCCCTGGATCTGGATTGTGATCTAGGGTGGAAGTCGTGGGTAGATTTACAGCTTGCCAGAAGTTGCCCCCCACACGATGGGGACAAAAATTCCTCTATCTGGCCTTAAAGCCATAGTGTGGCAACAAGCACAAAAGTCAAGTAATTAAGTGGCAACATGCCAAGGCAAAGGAAACAGAAAAATGCAAACCTAGACTCCTATTTTGGGGGCATAGAGCAGGAAAAGGACTGTGAGGTCAGAAGTCCTGCTCCAAAAGCGCCAGGGGAAAACATGAGCGGGTTGCAGGCCATAGAGGACCTTAAGAAGGACTTTAAAAATCAAAGAAGAGAAGTGGAGGAAAAATTGGAAAGAGAAATGAGAAGGATGCAGGAAAAGTGTGAAATGAGGGTCAACAGCCTGATTGAGGAAAACAACACCTTAAAAAATAGACTAACTCAAATGGCAAAGGAGGCCCAAAAGGGCAACGAGGAGAAGAATGCCTTAAAAAGTTAAATTTGCCAGATGGAAAAAGAATCTCAAAAGTTCACTGAGGAGATTCATTCCTTCAGAGTTAGACTGGAGCAAATGGAAGCTAATGACTTTATGAGAAATCAAGATGCAGTTAAGCAGATCCAAACAAACAAAGATTAGAAGGCAATGTGAAATATCCCATGGGAAAAACCACTGACCTGGAAAATAGATCCAGGAGAGACAATTTAAAAATTATTGGACTAACTGAAAGCCATGATCAAAGAAAGAACCTAGAAATCACCCTTCAAGAAATTCTCAAGGAAAATTGCCCTGATGTTTTAGATCCAGAGGGCAAAATAGAGGTTGAAAGAATCCACTGTTCACCTCCTGAAAAAGATCCCAAAAAGAAAACTCCCAGGAATATTATAGCCAGGTTCCAGAATCCCCAGATCAAGGAGAAAATACTACAAGCAGCCAGGAAGAAACAATTTCAATATTGTGGAAACACAATCAGAATAGCCCAGGACCTGGCAGCTTCTACACTGAGGGATCAAAGGGCATGGAACATGATATTCCAGAGGGCAAAAGAACTGAGAATGAACCCAAGGGTCACCTACCCAGCAAAACTGAGTATTTTGTTTCAGGGGAAAATATGGTCATTCTGTGAAATAGAGGACTTTCAAGCATTCTTGAGGAAAAAAACAGAATTGAATAGAAAATTTGACATCCAGACACAAGAAGGAAGAGATTCCTGAGAAGGTAATCAGGGAAAAGGAATCAAAAGGAAATTATCAAAGTTGAACTATTTACATTCCTATATGGAAAAACAATAACTGTGACTGATGATATCTTTCTCACTATGAAAATAATGGAAGAAGGGGGTGTGGTCATATGAATACATATGTGAATGTGTGTGTAGATGGTTACAGTTATATATGGATAGAGGGCATAGGTTGAACATGTTGGGAAGGGAGAATACTCAAGGGATGAAATTATGAGGTGAGAGAGGAAAGTGGTAAGAGGAGATGGGGAGAGACAGGGTAGGGTAAACTATCTCATGTAGAAGAGGCAAGGGGAAGTGGTTGCAAGAGAAGGGGAGAATAGGAAGTCAAAAAAGGCAAAACAACATTCTCATTGAATTTGGTTCAGGGAGAGAATGACATACATCCTAAATGGGATATCTCAACCTGCAGCAGAATAGGGGGAAGGGGGATTAGAGGAGGGGTGATGGATGGGAGGGCATCCTTGGGGGGAGGGGAGGTTGGAAGTACCCACTATAGAAGAGGGACAGGATCATGTAGGGAATGGACCAGGTGGGGGGTGGGATGAGTGGGAGGGAATTATAAGCAGCCTTGTACAATATATCTACTATGATAATGTTTTGCATAGCTAGACATGTACAACACATACTGAATTACTTATCTCCCCAGAGGGAATGGGTGACAGGGGAGGAAGGAAATGGATCTGAAAGTCGAGGTCTTAACATTAAATGTTCCAAATATATATAAATACTATTATTAATACTCTTTTGCTTATAATTGCAAGATAAGATGTGCAGGCATTGGGACACAAAGATTCACCTTCCTCTAATGGAAAAGTCGAAAGGGGTGTGGGAGAAGTATGGGAGAGAGCAGATTGGAGGAAGCAATATCTTGTGGGACTGCTAATCTGGGAGGTTGGGTAGGGGAATAATGGTGGGAAAATGATTGTAACTCAAAATCTGGCAGAAATGAATAATGTAAAACAGAAGTTAATAAAGCATTTGTTTAAAAAAACATATAATTCAAGAGACATGTGATGGAACAAAGGAGGTGGGGCAATCACACAACAACACCAATGGATAATAGATAGACAATCCAATAGTTGCCTTGTCACCTATGTAATGTTGCTGTATTTTTTTTTTTTCAAGGGGGAGAGCAGGGCAATTGGGGTTAAGTTACTTGCCCTAGGTCACACGACTAGTAAGTGTTAAGTGTCTGAGGCCAGATTTGAACTCAGGTTCTCCTGACTCTAGGGCTGGTGCTCTATTCCCTGCACCACCTGGTCACCCCAGCACCTATGTAATGTTAAAATACTCAGAGGGAAGCTGTCAACATATGAGGTAAATGCCAAATACAAGATTTATAAAAGGATATGGAAAAGACTCACGTATATTTGAGAAGACATGTAAGTTATGAAATCTGGATCATATCAGTAATATCACAGATCCATTGAAATATTGGAGCAATAAATGTCTAATACTTCATTCACTTGTGATATAAACAAGAAGTACATTGTTCTGAAATAGTTTGTATTGTTAATAGACCAAAAAGAATTTTTAGATCAATTTTCATTTTAATAATTTCTGAGGGGAAAAAATAACAATACTGTATTACCAGGGATACTTCAAGCTTTTTTGTATTAAACATTAAAATTTTTATAAATCATTCCACACCCTTTGAGAAGATAAGCAATATATCCATTATTCATATGAAAACATGAAATATGTATTTTCATGTTAACCATGTGACAAAAAAGTAAGAAAAATAACTTAAAAAAAACATAAATTTCAATTTGCACTCTGGGTTCTTCAGTTCTCTTTCTGGAGTTGGATAACATTTTGATAAAACCTTTGGAATTGGCTTGGATTATTGTCTTAATCAGAGTAGCTAAGTCATTCACAGCTGATCATCAATACAGAATTGCTGTTACTGTGTACAATGGTACAGCTCACTTCAATTTCTGTCTGTTTATATAAGTCTTTCATGGTTTTTCTGAAAGCATCCTGCTTGTCATTCATCATAGCACAATAATATTCCATTATTATCATATGCCACAACTTGTTCAGTTATGTCCTAATTGATGGGCATCCCTTCATCTTCCAATTCTTTTCTATCACTAAAACAATAGTTATAAATATTTTCCTACATATAGACCCTTTTCTTTTTTTCTTTGATTTCTATGGGATACAGACTTAATGATATAGCTGTATCAAAAGGTATATATGGTTTTATAGCTCTTTGGGCATAATTCCAAATTGTTCTCAAAATGTTTGGACCAATTCACAAATTTACCAATAATGTTCCAATTCTTCCACAAGCCCTTCAGCATTTGCTATTTTTTTCTGTCTTGTTAGCCAAACTGATAGTTATGAAGTGGTACCTCAGAGTTGTTTTAATTTGCATTTCTCTAATTAATAGTGATTTGGAACATTTTAAATATAACAATAAAGAGGTTAGGGACAGCTAGGTGGTGCAGTGAATAGAGTACTGGCCCTGGAGTCAGGGGCACCTGATTTCAAATCTGTCCTCAGACACTTAACATAAAAATAGCTGTGTGACCTTGGGCAAGTCACTTAACCCCAATTGCCCCTCCAAAAAGCAAAATAAAAAAGAAAAGAATTATAGAGAGATTAATTTTCTTCTTATATCTAGATTTTGATTATGTATTCTAATGGAATAGATAAAACATTGGCAACCATAATTTAAGTGTCTTTCAATAAGCTTCCCTTCCTTGCCCCCAGCAAAAACAAAAAACAAAACAAAAACAAAATCCAAAATCCTTTCCAAAGAACAAAAAAGTCACTGATTTGCATATTAACTCATCTCTTTTGATAACTTCTTCTGGTGGATATATAATTATTTTATTATCATTAATTAGTTAATTTTATTATTAGCAATTAAATATTAATAATTAATATATCAAAGAATGGTAGGGGAAGAGTGGCTAAAAGTGAGACAAAATAGGGAATGCCATTGGAAGCTTGGACAAAGAAATTAAAATGATTAACAATCACATTCCAAAGAGTGAAGAGTAGACAATGAACCAGGATAAATCTAGGTCCCACTGTCATGCTAAAAAAAGTATCATGTCATCTGCTCTTAAGGTGGTTTGCTAATGAAGAACTATTGAATAAACCAGGAAATGGAATAAAGGCAGCACATTTTTGCCTTTTCAAATGAAACAGGACCAGTACAAATATGTACATTATGAATCTGATAATTCTAATAAACATTTGTTACTTCATTTGGAACACTCTGCTAGCTACAGAGGGAGATCCAAAGATTAAATAATACACTTTATATGTCCTCTTAGAACTCACAATCTAGCCAGAGAATATAGATCATACGACTATATATATATATATATATATATATATATATATATATATATATATATATATATTACAAAATGATATATGCTATTTTTTTTCTTTTGTGAGAGGAGAGAGAGGAAAGAATTGCTACCAACTTGTTAGAAAACAGAGAAGACTTGTCCTCATGAAAAAGTTAATATTTGAACTTCTGCTTAAAGGATAGGCAGTATTTTCAAAGTGGGAAGTGGCTAAAAAAAACTTTTAAACCAGAAGGAAAGCCAACGATCTTGCAATCCAACTGAATTATTTCATAAATGAATGAACTATATGGAGAAATTAAGTGGCTTGCTCAAGTTAAGAAACTCAATGAATATGAAGACGACATAATGTAATGGGAAAAGACCTGGATTTGGGGTCAGAGACTTGGGGTTCAAACTCTACCTGTGTCTATTACTACCTACATGACTCTTCCCAAGTAATATCCCTGAATTTGAAGACTGTAAGAGGCTTCTATAGCCATCTACTCCAAATTATACATCAAGGGAATCCTTAATGTATCATATCTGCATGATAAGCAGTCATCTAGTGTCTTCTTGAAGACTTCTAAGTAAAGGGAACTTATGTCTTCCAGAAGACAGTCCTTTCCATTTGAGGACAGCTATAAATGTGAATAAGTCTTTCCTAACAACAAAATTATATTTACCTCTTCACAATTTCCACCTTTAACCAAAAAATCAACAAATAACAGGTCTTTTCTTTTCCACATGATAGTCCTTCAAGTACTTGAAGAAATATGATGTCTCCCATGAGTCTTATCTAGGTAAACATTGCCAGTTCCTCCAACTGATCTTCTTGTGTCCTGGACTTAAGTTTTCTGCCTACTCCAATATCTTTCCTCTGAATACTTTCCAGCTTACCAATTGTCCATCTTAAATCCATGGTGCCTCCAACAATAATTCATATAAGGTTTGAAAAGGACATAGTACAATTGGATTTCCATCTCATCATTGGTAGAACCACTGCCCCTCTTAATGCATCACAAGATTGAACTTCTTTTGATTTCATTTTAAAAAAAATTTTCAACTTTGATGGCTTAGATTAGATGGCTTCTAGGGCCCATTCCAGCTGTAAATCTATGCTCATGTAGTGGTATAACCATAATGCAAAAGCAGAACATCACTCAGTTCTCTTTCTGCTCTACCATTATTTGACAGTCACTTATAGCTTGTTTGAAGCTTCCTACTCAGGCCTTCTTGCCTCTAATTCAGGGTTAATTCAGAATTATCAAATGCATGATTAGGATCTTATTCATTCAACATCTATTATGAATGATATAAAAGCAAGTGACAAGATTGTTCCTAGGTGACATCGTGAAGTAAATAGAACTTGGTTTTTATTTTTTGGAGGGGGGAAGTCAAGGCAATTGGGGTTAAGTGACTTTGCCAAGGTCACAAAACTAGTTACATGTCAAGTGTCTGAGGCCAGATTTTACCTCAGGTCCAGTACTCCACTCACTGTGCCACCTAGCTGCCCCAATAAAACTTGATTTTAAACTTTCCTCTTTATTCTTTGCCCCTGCTTCTCATTATCTTTATTTTCTTTTCTACTTTTAGGTGTTCTACATAGTAGTGTTAGAAAGCTTGACTTTTTCCACTAATTTATTATGTAGACATTGCAAGATCTTCTGGATCATTTCATCTGAGAAATTATGGTGTTGGGTTATATTATCTCAAAGTTCCCTTTCCACACAAAAATTATATTATCCTCTACTCTGTGATTCTCCTCATCTACCATGTCATATACATACCCATTAATCAAAATCTACTTACAGATCCAACAATGTAAATGACTAATGTCTCTAAATGGTATTTTCAATATGAATAAAAGCCTTAAGATAAATCAGTTCTTAGTGGAATGAAATTTCAGAAACAAGCAAGTTATTAGAAAAGGTTTAGAGGATAAATATGGTCTTCCTGAAAATATACTAAGTAAATGTTTTCCTGATTCGTATTTATGTAATTGCAGAACTTAACAGGATATAATGAATGCTTTATGAGGACAGTAACCTTGACCAAAGTTTCAAAGGAGAGTAAGGAAGAGATTTCATTGAGAGCATCAGAAAACACAATGCCATGAAGGGAGCATGGCCTATGTAATGATTCAGAAGTATGAAGGAGTATAAAATGTGACTACTGGGTTTCTTGAAAGTAGTAGGAAGGGGCTGGCTAGGTGGTGCAGTAAGTAGAGTGTTGGCCCTGGAGTCAGAAGGACCTGAGTTCGGATCCAACCTCAGACACTTAATGCACACACAAACAAAAACCTAGCCGTGTGACCTTGGGCAAGTTACTAAATCCCAATTGCCCTCAAAAAAACAAAACAAAACAAGAAAGTAGTAGGAAGTAGTTAAGTGAAAACTGAGAATAAAGTTGTTAGGCAGGAGCTACAGGTATTTAAAATTCAAGATCAAAATATCATACTATATAAAACCATATTAAACTAGTATTCCATGTTTAATCCTAAATATGTGACTGTGCAAATCTTCTTATTACATTATTATCAGTTCTTATAATACTGGAATCTGGTCTATTAAGTTATATACCATCATCTCATCTAATGCTCATTTTTAATTAAGTCTCTACTTTCCTACCATATACAATATGCTTAAAATCTATAGGGACAACTTAGTACGTATTTATGCAGATGACTTTTTCATTTATGGAAGGGGATTGGTTGTTCCCCAGGTGGTTGTAAAACTGCAATCTCGTTTTGACAAGTTACAAATTGGTTTGGCAAAAACAAATTATTCTAAAGTCTTTAGAAACTGAAATGATTCTGTTGGAGCATAGTAACAGGATAAATAAATCTAGAGGATAGTGATTTTATTATTCTGGTGCTAGATAGGTCTGTACTTGATCATGTTTCTGAATTTAGGTCACTGATTTTATCCTGGGATGGTTTTTAAAAAATAGAAAGAAACAAAGACCAAGGTTTTCAATATAGGGATCTGCTTAAATCTTAAACCTATTTAAGGAAATAGATATAACTAATAAAATATATTGGCCAAAATTATTTTTGTTGTATTTCCCAGTGATAATTAAAGAAAAAAATATTTTCAGAAGCAATGACTTTTTGGTTTCTTTGTTGATATAGTTTCATATCCCTATGATATGACTCAGTTATGGAACCTCAGGCAATTGCCTGGGCTTGATTATGGTATATAGTGCCAGCATTAGATTCATATAACCAATATTTATATTTCCAAAGAAATATACACTGGAATTTACCCAGCTTCATTTATCATCCAGAGAGGAAGTCTGACATAATGGCTAGAACACTGAGGGTGGAAAGATAGGAGGAGAAATGTTTTTATCCTACCCTTTGCACTTGGAAGCTGTATGACTAATCAAGTAACTTAATTTCTCCAAACCACAGATCAACCTGATAATATAATTTGTAGATGGCTTACATATCAATAGAGGGGGTTCCAAAGTCAAGGCATTAGTGATACACAGTCACTAGCCAATCAAGTAGTACTGGTTCAATGGAAAAGTAACATTACACATTGATTGACCATATAACCTTGAATACATTTCACATTTTGTTATGAAAAAATTTGGAATTCATTAATTTTATAAAGTGAAATTGGACCTAATAACCACAATAACAATAATTTGACCTTACTTATTGGTGGGGTTTTTAAAATTTGTTTCTGAAACATTTTGAAAGTGTCATTTAAAAGTGACTTAAATTAAGGTATATAAGAGGCAGTATAACATAGTGGACAGAGGGCAAGCTTTAGAGCAAGGAAGTTCAAGGCTCTAGTAATAGTTTGACTGAAATTATCTATGGCGCCATGGATGAGTCCTTAACATCTCAAGGCCAAATTCAATTCTCTAAGACTAAAGTATTGAACATTTCTGAGTCACACAAGCAAATGGGATTTCTACCCTGGGAGTTCCTTACAATGATGAAATCACAGTTATTATGTACCCTCAAAGAAAAAGTTTTGATATGTAAAATAATATAATATGTAAATATATAATATAATCATAAACATGCATATATAATTATAATGTAATATATAATATGTAAAGGAATATAATATATAAATCAAAATCTCATTTTCCTCATGATGAAAGTGGCTGATAGCATTTGGGAATATTGGAATAGGCTTTAAAGATAAAAAAAGGAAAAGTTATGTTTGAATTATAGGTAGTCAGAAAGTATTACATAATAACATTGGGAAAAATCAATCAATAAACTAAGGGAATGAATTTTATTTTATTTTTTATTTTTTTAAACAAATACTTTATTAACTTCTGTTTTACATCATTCATTTCCGCCAGATTTTGAGTTACAATCATTTCCCCCCCGTTATTCCCTGACCCAGCCTCCCAGAATAGCAGTCCCACAAGATATCGCTTCCTCCAATCTGCTCTCTCCCATACCTTCTCCCATTCCCCCTTCGACTTTTCCATTAGAGGAAGGTGAATCTTTGTGTCCCAATGCCTGCACATCTTATCTCCCAATTATAAGCAAAAGAGTATTAATAATAGTATTAATATATATTTGAAACATTTAATGTTAAGACCTCGAATTTCAGATCCATTTCCTTCCTCCCTTGTCACCCATTCCCTCTGGGGAAATAAGTAATTCAGTATATGTTGTACATGTCTAGCTATGCAAAACATTATCATAGTAGATATATTGTACAAGGCTGCTTATAATTCCCTCCCACTCATCCCACCCCCCACCTGGTCCATTCCCTACATGATCCTGTCCCTCTTCTGTAGTGGGTACTTCCAACCTCCCCTCCCCCCAAGGATGCCCGCCCATCCATCACCCCTCCTCTAATCCCCCTTCCCCCTATTCTGCTGCAGGTTGAGATATCCCATTTAGGATGTATGTCATTCTCTGCCTGAACCAAATTCAATGAGAATGTGGATTTGCCTTTTTTGACTTCCTATTCTCCCCCTCTCTTGCAACCACTTCCCCTTGCTTCTTCTACATGAGATAGTTTACCCTACCCTGTCTTTCCCCATCTCCTCTTGCCACTTTCCTCTCTCACCTCATAATTTCACCCCTTAAGTATTCGCCCTTCCCAACAAATTCAACCTATGCCCTCTATCCATATACACACACATTCACATATGTATTCATATGACCACACACCCTTCTTCCATTATTTTCATAATAAGAAAGATATCATCACTCACAGTTATTGTTTTTCCATATAGGAATGTAAATAGTTCAACTTTGATAAGTTCCTTTTGATTTCTTTTCCCTGATTACCTTCTCAGGCATCTCTTGCTTCTTGTATCTGGATGTCAATTTTTCTATTCAATTCTGGTTTTTTCCTCAAGAATGCTTGAAAGTCCTCTATTCCACTGAATGACCATATTTTCCCCTGTAACAAAATACTCAGTTTTGCTGGGTAGGTGACCCTTGGGTTCATTCTCAGTTCTTTTGCCTTCTGGAATATCATATTCCATGCCCTTTGATCCCTCAGTGTAGAAGCTGCCAGGTCCTGGGCTATTCTGATGGTGTTTCCATAATATTGAAATTGTTTCTTCCTGGCTGCTTGTAGTATTTTCTCCTTGATCTGGGGATTCTGGAACCTGGCTATAATATTTCTGGGAGTTTTCTTTTTGGGATCTTTTTCAGGAGGTGATCTGTGGATTCTTTCAACCTCTATTTTGCCCTCTGGATCTAAAACATCAGGGCAGTTTTCCTTGAGAATTTCTTTTTTTTTTTTTTTGTTTGTTTTGTTCTTTTTTTTTTTTCTTTTTAAACAAATACTTTATTAACTTCTGTTTTACATCATTCATTTCCGCCAGATTTTGAGTTACAATCATTTTCCCCCCATTATTCCCCTACCCAACCTCCCAGAATAGCAGTCCCACAAGATATCGCTTCCTCCAATCTGCTCTCTCCCATACTTTCTCCCATACCCCCATCAACTTTTCCATTAGAGGGAGATGAATCTTTGTGTCCCAATGCCTGCACATCTTATCTCCCAATTATAAGCAAAAGAGTATTAATAATAGTATTATATATATATATTTGAAACATTTAATGTTATGACCTTGAATTTCAGATCCATTTCCTTCCTCCCTTGTCACCCATTCCCTCTGGGGAGATAAGTAATTCAGTATATGTTGTACATGTCTAGCTATGCAAAACATTATCATAGTAGATATATTGTACAAGGCTGCTTATAATTCCCTCCCACTCATCCCACCCCCCACCTGGTCCATTCCCTACATGATCCTGTCCCTCTTCTATAGTGGGTACTTCCAACCTCCCCTCCCCCCAAGGATGCCCTCCCATCCATCATCCCTCCTCTCATCCCCCTTCCCCCTATCCTGCTGCAGGTTGAGATATCCCATTTAGTATGTATGTCATTTTCTCCCTGAACCAAATTCAATGTGAATGTGGTTTTGCCTTTTTAGCCTTCCTTATTCTCCCCTCCATTTGCACCGCCCCTACATGAGATAGTTTACCCTACCCTGTCTCTCCCCATCTCCTCTTGCCACTTTCCTCTCTCACCTCACAATTTCATCCCTTGAGTATTCTCCCTTCCCAACAAATTCAACCTATGCCCTCTATCCACCTATATGAACAACCATATACACACACATTCACATATGTATTCATATGACCACACACCCTTCTTCCATTATTTTCATAGTGAGAAAGATATCATCAGTCACAGTTATTGCTTTTCCATATAGGAATGTAAATAGTTCAACTTTGATAAGTTCCTTTTGATTTCTTTTCCCTGATTACCTTCTCAGGCATCTCTTACTTCTTGTGTCTGGATGTCAAATTTTCTATTCAATTCTGGTTTTTTTCCTCAAGAATGCTTGAAAGTCCTCTATTCCACTGAATGACCATATTTTCCCCTGAAGCAAAATACTCAGTTTTGCTGGGTAGGTGACCCTTGGGTTCATTCCCAGCTCTTTTGCCCTC